>QFDD01002256.1:0-23569 GCA_006871305.1 Vachellia collinsii | reverse complement strand
GAGCGATCATCTCCTTTTCCTCGCAATCAAGTTGCAGCAAGATTAGATATCATCCAAGATTCCTCAGTGGGAGTTGGTCTTTCTAATCTTGGGTTTTGGGGCATGGTGAGATTATATATACATACACATAATCTTAATTTTTCACTTTAAGTATATATATCCTTATTTTTCATATATGTTATTGTTGTTGTTTTAACTTTTAATACATCTTATTGTTCGTGTCTTATTTCTTCAGAACATTGAGGAGGGAAAGAAGTATAAGATAGCCTTTTACGCTCGAGTTCCAAAATCGATGGATTTGAAAATCGCATTTGTGGGGGCCAATGGACAGGAGCTGGCTTCTCGTAGCTTTAGGTTATTACTAATATAACAACTTTTAATTTTAAAATAATTATCTTCTCTCGCATTTGCGACGATGAATGATTTTTTTCCCCTTTCCTTATAGAAAGTATCTTCCCAAGTGGCAAAAGACGGAGCTGATCCTTCAAGCTAGAGCATCAGATGTTAATGCAAGCCTCCACATAACAACAACCAAACAGGGAACTTTTTGGTTGGATCAAGTCTCAGCCATGCCTCTAGACACACACAAGGTTTAAAACACGTTCTATCATAATAATATAAAAAAATGACACATTTTGTTGTTTATTTTTAATGACTTATCCTGTTTTCTTTTGATCCAGGGACATGGTTTTCGAAAGGACCTTTTTCAAATGATTGCAGATATAAAACCAAGGTTTCTTAGATTTCCAGGTATACATAAAATAGAAGTCTTTATATATAGAAAGGATTGTTTAAAATTTAATACATTGCTTTCATCCGATTTTAACCATATTTGCCCTTCTCGAACCATGCATTATTAGGTGGTACTTATGTTGAAGGAGTTAATTTCAGAAATGCATTTAGATGGAAAGATAGTATTGGACCATGGGAAGAAAGACCTGGTCACGTTAATGATGTATGGGGCTATTGGACTGATGATGGCATGGGATTTTTAGAATTCCTTCAAGTACGTAATTTTTTAATTATTTTTAATCATATATGAATTTTTCTATTATTATATATGACACACATAGATATATTTATATTGTATTTCATTACTCTTGGACAGCTTGCTGAGGATCTTAATACACTCCCAGTATGGGTATTTAATGCCGGTATCAGTCGTCATGAACAAGTCAATACATCTGACATTGGTCCTTTTGTGCAAGTATGAGCTGTAACTTTCCATATTTTTCTTTATAAAACTCAGTTTTTATTCTTTATTGAAAATTGAAAATGTAAATTTCACTGTTTTATTTTTTTCCCCCAGGAAGCTTTAGATGGAATTGAGTTTGCAAGAGGTCCTGTGACATCAAAGTGGGGCAGGCAAAGAGCCAAACTCGGACACCCGAAGCCCTTTGATCTGCGATACGTTGCTATCGGAAACGAGGATTGTGGCATGTTCAATTATCTGGGAAATTACCTTAAGTTCTACGAAGCTATCAAAAGTCACTATCCAGATATGAAAACCATCACAAACTGTGATGCTACTCAGAGTCCATTGGAGATGCCCGCTGATTTCTATGACTACCATAAATATACAAGTTCCAGCGATATTTTCTCGTTGAATACTTGGTTTGATTATCAAAACCGTACTGGTACAAAAGCTTTTGTTAGTGAGTATGCAGTTTGGCAAGGTGATGCTGGGAACGGGACACTTCTGTCAGCCCTGGGTGAGGCTGGCTTTCTGATGGGTTTAGAAAGGAACAGGTTCGTTATTCATTTTAAACCATAACGATAATCTTCTTTTTTTTCCCAGCTACATATTCAAACTTCTTATTAATTCTTCCTATGTTTTGATGCAGCGATCTAGTGGAGATGGTTTCTTATGCACCACTTTTTTTCAACGACAACGATAGAATGAATGATAAAAGGTAATATCTTCTTCTTCTTCTTTTCAATTTTCATTATGATAATTATATTTTTTTTTTTGCCGAAAAGTTTGAAAAGGTTGTGACTTTTTTTTATTTTTTTGGGGTTGTAGATGGTTGCCCGATGCAATTGTATTTGACTCCTATCGAAGTTATGGTATTCCAAGCTACTGGTTGCAACATTTTTTTAGCACATCAAGTGGAGCTCAATATTTATATTCAAAACTTGACGCTCCCACCACAATGCTTGCAACTGCCATTAAGTGGCAAAACCAAGAGACTAAGAAGAGTTATTTAAGAATCAAGGTAATGTATATATGATGATAATTATCTATTCTTTAACTTAATAATCTAATGATTACACAGATTTTATGTTTGACTCGAAGATATTTTTTTAATACACAGGTGGTGAACTTTAACAATAACTCAACAAATTTTCATATGACGATTTCTAATTTGGACGGGAAAGCGGATTTTAGGGGTGCAACAAAGACAGTACTCACATCTGAGAGCGTATGGGATGAGAATACTTTTGATCAGCCTACAAAGGTATCTAATTTTTTCTTCTCCATCTCAGCATTTTTTTTTTATTATTTGACAACATTGATTAACGTAAATAAATGCATTTCAAAAACTATTAATTTCTTTTTTCTTTTTGTTGTAGATTGCGCCCGTACAGAGCCCGCTTGAGAATCCAAGCAAAGATATGCAAGTCACACTTCCAGCAAATTCCGTCACAGCGTTTGATTTGCCTCTGTCTTAGTCAACGGCTTCCATATTTTATTTAGATTTTATTTATTTTCAATAAAATAGGATATTTAGATTATCCTAAACTTATGTTTATATTTTAAGAGCAGGGTGGTATTTACTTTGAATTAGATTCTTAGGATTTGATTTTTTTTTTTCAATATGGATAAGGATTTGATTTTGAAATTGAATTTGAATGTTTTTATTAATTTTTAAAAGTCTTTAAATAGCTAAAGAGCATTTATATTTTTCCTCTGTTCATCCTTTATCTCTTAGATAGTTTAAAATTTCTTTAAAATTTATTGGAGTAAAAAAGTTAATGAGAAATGATTAAATTAGTGGTAATCTTTCGTGCAACATATGAAACACATAATAAATCAGAATAGACTCTAATTTTATTAATTTTATAGGTTTCCAAGGGTTGAAGTTTTTGGATATGTAATTAAGCGAATGTGTTTTATGAATTTTGAGACTTTTAATAATTTCATATATATATCACCATCTCCTGTATTTGACACATGATTAACTATAACATGTTTCGGGATAAAATAGAGAATCTAAATAAATCTATGAGCTTCAAATGGCTATAACTTATAACAAGATGAAGGCAGTGATTGGAAATACTGCTCTTATGAGTTCTTGGAAAATTATATCCAAAGAATTCTGGGTTTAAATAATTATATTAAAATATGTTGACATAACTAAAATTTAATTCTAAAAGTAAAACATGCATGTGGCGAGACTTCATTGGTTATAGCGTAACGCAGCTCATGCATGGAAACACTCATAGTTAGCCACTGCCTTCTCGATCACTGGGCTCAAAAGATACACGTTAGATTCGTTCGACGCATGAAGCATACACGTATCATCGCTTAAACTATTTATATAACAAACAAATGCAATAAGCTGACATGGACACATTAATAAAATTAAATAAAATATTTAATTATATTATATATTTACGTGAGTTCTTTGAATCACTTTGTAAATTAAACAAATTACTTTAAAAAATAATAAATATAAATATTTTTAAAATAATTTATTTAATTGTCATAAATTAATAGTATCCTCTTATTAGAATCTAATTTTATTTGGGGCATTATTAATTAATAAATGTGAGGACTTTTTCTAATAGAAACTCAATTATTACTTCGTTAACTGCAAAAAAACATTAAATTTCAGACGCAGTTCGTAATTCGTTGGAAAAATTTTTGACGAAAATTTTTCATGGCAAATTTGTCACAAAATTAGCTATGAAAAATATTTTGTGGCAATTTTCAACGGAAATTTTTCTGAAAAATTTAATTATTATTTAATTATTATAATTACAATTTTATTAATTAGTTATAAATTTATTATTTTTTTTATTATTTATTATTAAAATTTAATTAATTTATTGATTAAAATGAATATTGAATATGAAAATATTAGAAATAATATTTATTTTATTTGTAATAATTTTATATTAAAATCAATATTTTTTAAAATAATAAAAATTATGAAATTAATAATCATATAAATATTATTGTCCAATCAATAATATATTATACATAAAATAAAATGAAAATATATAAATACACAAATTAAAATTATCATTTAATTTATTTTTTAGTTTTTAATAATATTATATATATGTATATGTGTATATATTAAATATATGTGTGTATGATTATAAATGTAAATAATTTATTATGCAGTAGAATATTATATATATAAATTTAAATATGCATTTAGAAAATACAAGGTTGTCGCAACTCAACTGGTAAGAGATTACGCACGTGCACAAGTGGTTAAGGATTCGAATTCTGGATGAGGCAAAATTGCGAATTTATCAAGTAGCAACACATGGCGGCTGACAGAGGTGACACGTGGTGGGACCTAGCTGGTGAAATTGACACGTGGCATTATTATTTATTTAAAAAAAAAAGGAATTTGCCACAGAATTAGTTATGGAAAATTCTGTGGCAAAACGAAAATTCTATAGTAAAATTTCCGATGGTATATTCCGTCAGTAATTTGTGACAAAATTAAAATTTTGTTGGTAACCAATTTGTGATTGTGTAATTCATTCCATGTCAAATTATGTGATAAGTTAAAATTCTGTCGGTAATCCCGTGACTAATTTCATGTTTTTTATGGTTGCACTATACGAGACTAGCCCAATCAATTCTTGATATATTATTATACTGCTTGTTACAAGTTGAAAAGGAAGGGGTGAATCTCTTAAACTTATAAAACTGTTACACTAGTGAACTTTTTTGACGTACAACTCATAACACGCTTTTTGTGCGAACATCTTCCTAAATTTAGACATGTCTGTGCTTCACAGGATGACGTTGATTTTTTCCTGTTTACTCCAGCATTTGTCCTTAATGATAGGGCTGAGCAACGGGCGGGATAAGCTGGCCCGATGGTCAACCCGTAACCCTCCCGTTTATAGGCCCATACCCGGTTAGAACTCGTTTAAGCCCGTAGTAAACAAGTTTGCTAAACCCGTGTTGATTTGGGCAGCTAACAGGCAAACCAGTTTATCCCGACCATTAAAAAAAAGAGTGCAAAGCAAATGTATTCCAGACAAGCCAGAAAATTTCCTAGAGACAGCCAACAAATATTTCTTTCCTTGACACTCAAATCAAATCAATTTAGGGAGACATACAAATCCCAATCAGAATAAAGAAATAAATAGACCCAGATCTAAAAGAGAAAATATGGAAAAAGATGATGGAGCTTACAATAATCACCCTTAACCCAACCGATCTGCGACAAGCCGACAATGTGAAGGAAAATGTTGAGGGCGTGAAGGGGAGAGGAAAGAACGAAGAGAGAAAGAGGATGATGAGGAGGAGGAGGCGCGAAGGTGGCTAACGGCTTTCTCGAAACTGATATGCGACGATGTGGAGGTGATCGACTACATGAAGGAAGACGCTGAGGGAATGGAGGGGAGAGGAAAGAACAAGGAGAGAAAGAGGATGATGAGGAGGAGGTGGCGGCAATAGGAGAGAAAAAGGAGGATGAGGAGGAGGAGGCAATCTAGCTGACGGCAAGGGGTTTTTTGGGTGAGGACCATTGTAGCTTTTGAGTTATGAGGATAAAACATAGAAGTGGTTCGGTGGAGAGCGGGAGGGTTCAAGCTAGGAGTGGGTGAAGTTGCTTTTTATTTATCATATTATATGAAGGTTGATTAAAAAATTTGTGTTTCTAAATGAGTGGATGGTGGGAATCGAAGGAAAGACTTATTGGTTTAGATGATTGCCGTTACTAATAAACCAAAGCTGATGCTACATCAAGTGAAAAACCAATAATATATAAGAAAAATGAATATAAATATACATGAATATATATATATATGGGTAGGTATGGGCAGCCCGTTTAATTCATCAACCCGTCCCATTTAAGTTACGGGTTCTTTTTGGACGTGTTTAAACGAGCAATTTCACCCACAGGGCTCAGACGGGTCCAACGGGTTGTGGGTTGCTTGCTCAGCTCTATTTAGCGATAGCTTTATAAGTGATGGCCAGCAAAAGGGAAAAAAGAAAATAAAATGAAAAAAAGATGAACAAAAATCAATTTTTCGATTTTTTGGGAATATCATGGGCTGGATCGGATTTGTTGGCCCATAAAGCAACCCGGAAGCCCGTCTTCGGCTACTTGCACAATCCCGCCCTCTTCACAAAACCTAGTAGTCGTCTCCTCTGAGAAAAGCAATTGTCCCGCGTTGGCGCCTTTCTTACCGACTCAGGCTTCCCCTGCTGCTGCTAGTGCTGCACCGAACTTATGGGGAAGGCAAAGGGCAAGCATCGTTTGGATAAGTACTACCACTTAGCCAAAGAACACGGCTACAGGTCCAGGGCCTCATGGAAGCTTGTTCAGCTCAATTCTAAGTTTCGCTTTCTTGAATCTGCCCATGCCGTTCTCGACCTCTGTGCGGCGCCAGGCGGTTGGATGCAGGTCGCCGTCCAACGCGTCCCTGTTGATCATCTCGTCCTCGGTGTCGACTTGGCTCCCATTGCACCCATTAGAGGTGCAGTTGCTATTCAGGAGGACATAACGAAACCTGAGTGCAGGACCAGGATTAAGAAGTTGATGAATGAACATGGCTGCCAGGCGTTTGATGTCATTTTGCACGATGGATCGCCCAATATTGGCGGAGCTTGGGCTCAGGAAGCCATGAGTCAAAACGCTTTGGTTATTGATTCGGTCAAGTTGGCCACTCAGTTTTTGGCACCCAAGGGTACGTTTGTCACCAAGGTATGTCACCGTGGTTGTTTCACTAAATGACGTTATTGGATAGCATGGAGTTCTTAGATGAGGAATTCATGTAGCTAGTTTAAGAGAGAAGATATCGGAGCGAAAGGGTTGCTCCATTATCAACATTTTGGAATTAGGTAGTCTACTCAATATGGACTTGCTAAGGGTTTTCATTCATTCTGTTGCATTTCTGCTTGGAACTTTTGGCTTGTTACTTCTTGGTTATACTTACAGGTCAAGACTGCATGTATATTAGCTGCTTGTGTACATATTTGTTCCTTCTCCCTTATATTTCTTTACTGCATTATGCCTCTCCGATTTACTTTATAACAGGGCTAAACTTCTTATGTAGCAAACTATTTCAAAAGGCCATTTAAGTTTTACTAGTTCAGTTGTTAATTCAAATTCAGAATCTATTTCTGATTATGTTCAAAGATGGAAAAATCTAATACGAGCTGTTAGATTAGTATGCTGCTATATTCCCCATCCTAACTTAATAAGGATTTCTTGATAAGTAGAATTTAGGATATGAAGATATCCTGTTTTTGGTTTCACAAGGTTGTGTCTACTTACAATTTTTCCCCATAATAGATTTTCAGGTCACAAGATTACAGTTCCATCCTGTATTGCTTGAAGCAGGTGATTTTTAATTTATGTTTTATATGCCTTTTTCATACAGTGTTTTCATGACTAGTTCAAAGTTGTCTGATGCTGGTGGTTTTTGGCATTTTAGTTGTTTGAGAAGATCGAGGTGGATAAACCAGCAGCTAGTCGTTCTGAATCTGCAGAAATATATGTTCTTGGCCTTAAGTATAAGGCCCCTGCGAAGATTGATCCACGTCTTCTTGATGTGAGGCACTTATTTCAGGGTTCTGTGGAGCCTCAGACAAAGGTAATTTGTTTCTGAGATGTTGGAAGTGCTGCCTAATTAGTAATTACATTTTTTGACCAGCTGTTTATTCCTCATTTCATTTTACTGATAATTAATGTAGGTGGTGGATGTTCTTAGAACAACAAAGCAAAAGAGACATCGTGGCGGGTAATTTCCATATCTCACAAATAGACCTTTTAATGTTTAGGCCTTGAAAATGGGTAATCAGGTTGCTAACTTCAACAAGTTTGACGTTGCATAAAACCAACTTTGGACATTATTATGGTATTACGAGAAAAGGATCATTTTCTGATTGATGGAAATGAAATAGTTAGTTCTATTAATTTATTTTAGGCATTTAATCCCTTCATTTTGTATTGTTGTACTTGGCTTAGGTTTTGATTGTTATCCTTTGCTTACAGTTATGAAGATGGAGATACAACTTTAAGGAAGGTGTCTTCAGCCGCCAATTTCATTTGGTCAGATTCTCCTTTAGAGATCCTTGGTACAGTCGCTTCTATAACCTTCAACGATCCAGCTGATTTAATAATAAAGGATCACGACTTAACAACAGAAGAGGTATTTTCTTTTCTTTCTAATTTTTTGTGGTCAAGTATTATTTAACAATTTGAAAATCCATCGAGGAATGTATATATGAAATAAATTGGATGGACTTGTGTGGCAGGTAAAAGCTCTCTGTGATGATCTACGGGTTTTGGGGAAGCAGGACTTCAAGCATCTGCTGAAGTAATTACTTCACTTATATATTTTTCTCAGTGTTTTTGGCATACTTGAGAGAAGCTTTTTACTCATTATCATGGTTGTGTTTTACATTAAATGTAGGTGGCGGATTCACATAAGAAAAGCTTTGTCACGCACTGAAAAGAGTGATACCCTTACAAATACTAAAGTGGAAGATGAGAGTAAGAAGGATGACGATAATAAGGAGGATGAAGATGATAAAATACTTAATGAAATGGAGGAATTGACTTATGCAATGGACCGCAAGAAGAAACATGAAAAGAAGCGTCTTGCAAAAAGAAAAGCAAAGGTTTGTAGACTGATGGCGCTCAGTGCTACATAAATGTGATCTTTATATCACGTTTTCCTGAAAGCATGGTTATTAATCTGTTTTTGCTATTTATAATGTGATTTTATAATATATATACATAATCTCTGGTCTAGTAATTATTCTGGAGGCTTGCCTGGTTACAAAGTTATTTTGCCATTTCAATATAAAAATTATTTCAGGTTATTTTTTAAGTTAACCTCTAGTTCTGTTTTTGGCCTAACCTTGTGGCGAATCTTCATGGGGACATGCTTTATCAATTTGTCTAACCAATTCTCTCTTTCAGGAGAAGACACGCCAAGCAACTGGGATGAAAATCGATGCACTGGAAGATGGTTATGTTGATCATGAGTTGTTTTCTCTTTCATCTATCAAGGTATGCTTTCACCATCCAAGCCTTTTGGTTTGCAAAATAATAATAGATCTGTTGGCATGCATCAATTATTCTAAACTCTTCAGTTTTTCCTTTTTAGGGCTGCAGAAACCTCATATCGTTGCTCGTTAACATAAATATTTGCATCGAATAGACTTTTGCAACCCGGATGATTTGATTATACACACAACTCATATGAAAACAATCACAGCCAACTACTATCTTGACCATTAATATAAGTTCCATTCTACCTACGAAGCATGGATGTATTGTTTCTTTAACTATCTATTAATTAAACAGAATCTAAAAGCCTGGTTGCATTAATTTACAAGATTTGATGTATCAGTAAACTGCATTATAATCTAAAATTACATTTGCCCCTCAAAGGGGGTTGCATATTCTTCCACATCGGATTGTTGTTGTCTACCAGCATCATGTCAAATATGTCGTACCCAAATGCTCTCCAAGCAATGCCTCATGTGTATCTAAGCCTTGTTTTTGACATTCCTGCCTAAAATACTTCTATTCTCTGGAAGTCTGGCTCATTCGTCGTATTCATATCTTCAAAATCTGATGATATTTTCTGTGCTCTCATACGAGTTAGGCTTATTTTCACTTCATTGGATATCATCCATTTTTCCTTTTTTAAGTAAACCTAATGCCTTTTTACTTCGGTGCATGTTCTCCTAGGTCCTTACCCATTCCCATGATGAAAAATTAGAAATCGGTTATTGTTTACCTAATGGGTTAGGTCAGTTTTTGGTGTTTATCTAGTGTATTTGTTTGAGAGTTTTATATCATTGGCTTTATGATATTCATTTGAATATTGAATTATTTTATTGGATGTGAAGAACTTCCACAGTTGGGCATTAAATTATTTTCTTGGCTGTTGTGATTGCTCTCCAGGGGAAGAAGGATCTAGTAACATTATCTACTAAAGAATATGATGGTGATGAAGATGAATTAAAGGATAGTGATAATGAAGAAACAAATGATGATCAAGAGAATTCATCCAGTGACGTAGAAGATTCTGATGAAGAACATAGAAGGTGATTGATAAGTTCCTCTATTGTTGTTGCTGATATTCTGTTAAGTGATCACTTACATTCTTGCATTTAGCTTACTGTATTGTAACTAATATGTCCGGATATCAGATATGATGAGAAAATGGAAGAGTTATTTGATCAAGCCTATGAGCGTATCATGTCTAAAAAGGAAGGTTCTGCAAAGCGACGGAAGCGAATAAAGAAATCCTATGAATCGGAGAATCAACTGTTTGAGGTATGGAACTTTGTTCTATGATTACTTTGAAATTTTATTTGCAACTTGATTCTCTCTATTTGAAATTTTAGGTACACACTTTGACAAGATATGGTTGTTCCATCTCCACATCGTATTTGCTTAATACTTATTTTGCTGTCCTACCATGTCATATGTCTTGTCGCTGTTATGTAATCAGTTATTTCAAGATCTGCATTGTTCAGCTGGATATTCCTGGAACGTTACACAGCTGAAAAATGATTTGAGTCTCAATAGCTTTTATGGAGCATATGTATTCATGTTGATGGGATGAAAAATGAATTCATGTAAACTGAAGTTAACATTTTTTTGGCTGTGTAGGAGGGTGAGGCTGATAATATTGTTCAGTCCAAGTATGATTCTGATGAAGAGCAAGGAGATCAAGAAGCAAATCCTCTGATGGTTCCTCTTGATGAAGGTTTAGAGCCCACCCAAGAGGAGATAATGAATAAATGGTTTAGTCAAGATGTCTTTGCCGAAGCCATTGAGGAAGGAGACTTAGGAAACGACGGTAGTGATGATGACATGGATATAAACGAGCATGAGGAAAACCCTTCTGTCACAAAAGAGGCTATAAAGAATAAGACGAAGTCTTCTGCTGGAACGAATAACCTTAAATCTCAAGTATCCAAGGTAGAGGATGATTTTGAAATAGTTCCTGCTCCTGCTACTGATTCAAGTGATGACTCAGATTCATCAGAAGATGTTGATAATTATTCTGCTGAGGAAAAAGCGGAGATATTAGCTTACGCAAAGAAGTGTCGGATGAAAAAGCAACGGGAGCAGATGCTAGACGATGCTTATAACAAGTACATGTATGAAGATGAGGCGGGATTGCCCAAGTGGTTTGTGGAGGAGGAAAGACGCCACCGCCAACTGATAAAGCCGGTGACCAAAGAGGAAATTGAGGCAATGAAAGCGCAATTTAAGGAGATAAATGCTCGACCTGCCAAGAAGGTTGCAGAGGCCAAAGCACGGAAGAAGCGTGCTGCAATGAAGAAGCTTGAGAAGGTACGAAAGAAGGCGAATGCTATATCAGAGCAAGCAGATATATCAGATCGTTCTAAGAGTAAGCAAATCGAAAGGCTATATAGGAAATCTGCACCAAAGAAGCCTCAAAAGGAATATGTAGTCGCAAAGAAAGGAGTCCAAGTGAAGGCAGGTAAGGGGAAGGTTCTTGTTGATCGGAGGATGAAGAAGGATCTTAGGAAGCGGGGAACTGGTAAACCTGGGAAAGGCAGTTCCAAAGGCAAAAAAGGTGTGAAGGCTCCCAAGGGCAAAGCATCCTCAAAGACCCCCAAGAAGGGTAGAAACTGAAAGAAAGGGAGACAAGGGGGCAAATTTTGACATGCAGACTGGACTGTTTTCTTCTCTTTGCATTTGACTTTCTTTTTGCTGTACAAGCGGATCGTTGTATTTGTTTTTATTACCGTATGTTTAAAGCACAGGAAAAGTAGAAATATTCTTAAAATATGTATTATTTTCACCTGATTTGCCTCATTTTCAAATTTGATATTTTTCATTCACATGGGATGGATCTTAACTAAGCCTTTTTAAGAGTATGTTTATTTTTTCTAATTCTAAATTCTATTAAAATATTCAAGAAATAAAAGCAAAGTTTTACAAGAATAGAAGGAGGCCGTACCCGTAGCAATGGGTGGAGAGAAGTATAGTCCACTTGCCTATGAATTTTGTACTATGATTTATTACTGACAAAAAAAATATAGTATGATTTATTATAGATAGAATTAGAATTAGAAAGTTTAATAGGTTTTTCCCATTTTTAATTATAGTAAACAAAAAAAAATATTTGAATAACAAATATTACAAAAGCTATATAAACTTCAGTTTACTTTTCCCTCTAGCAAAAGCATCCTTGATTCACCCAAAAAACATAAATATTAAATCTATTCCCTATTCTAATTAAATACATTACTTTAAAATATTTGTATTTATTATTTTTAATGAAATTAATTTGTTTAACTTTAAAATAATATATTATAATAATAGATATAAAAAATATTTTTAAATCATTTATTTAGCTTCTTTAATATATATATAATCAATTGATTCTTGTATTAAAGAAATTACACTCAATCAATGCTATCAAATATATAACATACTGCACTACTCTCATAAAATGCCCTTATATTTATTTATTCTCTTTGATAAAGTTATAAGCGGATTTTTGTGTGTGTGTGTGTCGGCGCGCGCGCGCGCGCGCGTGGATAGAATATGTCTCGTACCTCAAAAGAAAGAAGAATGCTTCAATCATAATTTTTTTACACTTTTCCCCAATCGAAATGATCATTTCAAACGACTTCATTTTTCAAACTGCTTCAATCAAGTTGAAGAAATCGTTGGCCAGAAAGCTAAAAATAGAAGTAATTGACCCAGAAAAAAGGATAGAAATGACAGATATCTTCACACGCAATTCATAGAGCAAACTACTAGGAAAACACCCATATGAGAACAGAACCATTCACAACAACTACATGATGCTTTATTTGAACGGTAAATTGTTCGTCATCAACCTAACCCCCGAATTTTTTTTCCCTCAGACAAACTGATTGAGGTATTCATCCACGGTGGTGTACTTCACATCAGGATAGAGAGCCGTAGCCTCCACTCCAAAAGATGGCTCAATTTCAAAGTTAGTTTGATCTCCCTTCACAAACACGGAGTGCCCAATTGACAGAATCACATTGGCGGGAATTGGCGAATCTGCGAAATAAGTCAACACTCTCAAAAATCACAAAGTTTTACTCCCAGCATTCCAAGTTCATCAGAAATCCAATTGTTGAAACAATCACATCTCAAACTCCTGATAATAAGGCAAATTATCCCCCCCACAAACAAAACAAAAAACAAAAATCTTCAAGGAAAAAATATTTCACTTGAACAGATGTTCAGGAAAAAACAATTAGCATTCAATCATTACCTTGAATTTGCTTCAAGAGTTGTTCCTCTGGAACGTAGACCCTTTCAAGAGTTTTACCGATCTTTCTCTCCCAGAGAGATACAAGGTCGTTAAACGAGTAGGTGTTGAGAGGGGGTCTAATGTAGAGAACTTTGTTCAAGGTTCTTGGGTCATCCACAGACTTGATTGTATATGTGCCTATATCCTCTTCCTTGTTAAACACAGCTGTTGAGATCAGGAGAAGGTTAATTGAAATCTGCTAATGATATTGAATTAATCAAGTAATTAATTATCATTATTTCTATGACTGATTGATGTAGAACTATGCTTTCAGCACTTGCCTTTGGGAGTTCCATCCCCCAGGATTACAACTTTATCCCGCGGAGGCGCAGTAGCACCAGGCTGAGACAGATTGGGTAGGAAATAACCAGCGAAGAAGTTGCTAGACACATAGGTAAAAGGGATTCCCGCAGCCTCAGTAGCTCGGCGAATTTTGGCCTTACTAGCAAACGCAGTTTTCGCAGGTTCCACTGCATGAACTCGATCCACATCATCTCCAAACTCTGAAGGAAAGAATCTCTGTGCAACCAAACAATTTGCAATTAACATCCATTCATTTTTTTCCCAACCAAAACATTTCGATCGGTTTTATTACATAATATACACCCATCTAATCTTTTAAGGATTTTTACTAACAAAGGAAACCTTCATGAAGAGAATTGTGACTTGATTTTTCTAATTCATCCAAAACGTGTGACTTACCATTCTACTAGGTCCATAGGTTAAAGATAAAATTGCTGAGATAGAGCACCATAGTAAACAAATTATTATTATATGAGAAGGACATAGTAAATATTGGAATATACCAAAATTGAAAAGCCATACCTTAATATTTCCTGCTTCTTTAATGGCAGAAATGATCCTATCTTGATCAGCTATCTGCATGTGACCTACAGTAGAGATAACCACATCCACTTCCTTGATCGCCGTAACCAAACTCTGGTGATCATAGAGATCTCCCTGCGTATATAAAATGAACACCACATTCACCTCCATCAGAAAGCCATTTCCTAAGTTGTGAACAGGGAAAATCGAAATGAAAACAGCCATGAAAATAAGCTTCATATGGCCAATCTCCCTGCAAAATAATCGGACATAATGTAGTATACCGATTTCAAACAAGATAAACAAGAACTGACGATTAAATCCATCAAAAGCCATTTGCAACCGAGTGAAACGGCAGCTACAGTTCCAAATCCACAACATAATCACGAGAACGCTCATACACTACATTCAAATTACACCAAAACGCTTGGTTCTCTCCCGTGCTTCCCATTTCCACTTTACCAAACGGAGAAAAATCGTACTCAGTGTTCTGTAAAGTATATAGTAGGAAAATGTAAAGGAATGGTAGAAGATTTACGCACGTGCACAAGATTGACGCCCAAGGCCTTGAACTTTTCAAGGATCGGAGATTTGGCGGGGTTGGAGAGAGTGGACTCTCGGATCAGGACGAAGGTTGGGTGGCCTGCTTTGGCGCTGGCTTCGACGATGAACTTTCCTATATATCCCGTGCCTCCGATGAAGAGAATCTTCGAAGTGGTCGCCATCGGAAAGTTTCTCCGGTCAGGGATTCAGAGCTAAAAGGGAATAATGCCAATCGCTAGATGATTCCTGATTTCTGGTGTGTCTCAGCAAGTCAATGCGGTAAGGGTTATAAACGCAAGGAGAACGGGTTTATAATACTATTTCGGAAATAAATAAATAAATAAAATTACTCATTGATCCACATAGTAATTAATTATTAATATTAATTGCCATAACACAAATAAGAATGGGAAGATACCAGGAAAAAACCTGAAAATTGGAAAATGACACAGATGTGCTAGAAGATTTCATCATGACATATATGTATATTTTTAAAATAAGAAATTTCAAATTGAAAGAAAAAGATAAAATAAAAAGGAAAAAACTAAAATGCTCTCAAATATTTTTAAAATTTCTCAAACCAACTCATCTAGAATGCCACCGGAGGGTCGGGGGATGGAGACAAATGCTTTGACGTGAGATTTGAATCCATCCCCACTAACATGCTAAAAACAACGCATTTCAATATACAAGTACACTTTTATTTTGTCTCCAACTAATTCCCATCTACATTTTATTAGTTATTTTCAATTTTGATTAATCCAAATAATAAATTTAGACGTTTAATCATTCGTAAGTTTTGTGTAAGTATTACTAGTATTTCATTAAATATTACCAATTTTCATTTTACACATAACAAATCAACTCTTTCAAGTTTTTTAAAAGTTTTGCATAAACATTACTAACATTTTATTAAATATTTCCAATAACCAAACTAAAGATATTAAGCCTAACAAACATTTTGTTCTTTAAGACAATTGTATTTTTTCTTTTTGTAAATTAAATTAATAAAAAATAAAGTTAAGTTAATATTATTAAGATTAAGTTTCTATTTTAAATTTTATAATAAATGAATTTTCAATTTTCATTTCTTTTTTTATTTAATTTATGATTTCTAATTTATAATATTTTACTATATAATATTCATTTTAATTGATTTATTTATATAAATAAAAAATGAATAAGAAATAAGAAATTTAAATTACTTAAATTAACTTGTGAATGACGTGAAAATGTTGATTTGTTACATGGGAAACTAAAGTTGGTAATATTTAATGAAATATTGATAATGTTTATACAAAACTTGTGAATAACCTAAAAGTATTAATTTATTACTCAGATAAATTAAAATTGGTAATATATAATGAAATGTAGGGAATGCTCTAATAAAATTGGGAATTGGTTAGTGTCAAAATAAAAATATATTTATATTTCTTTTTACACTATGTATATTGAAATTCATTCTTTTCACTATGCAAATGGGGTTGAGTTCAAATCTCACATCACATCCACTGCTTGCTAAAACAATATACCCATGGATAGCCAGCTTGCTTGTGGCCAATTGCTGAAGCTCGTATCTGGCCATCGGAGAGGAGGCTTCGACGTTGGCGACAAGTGGCTGGTTAGTAGCGACATCTTGGAAGAGGTGATTTGAGAATTTTTAAAAATAGTCAAGGGCATTTTAGTTATTTCTCTCCTATTTTATCTTTTTCCTCCAATTTTAAAATCACATTTTGAAATCTTACATCTTTATGTTATTATGAAATTTTTTTAGTTTTGAGGTTATTTTTCTTTGATTTTCTCAATAAGAATCTTACGAGCCACGAACCTGACGAGAAATTAGACCAGATACATTATTGATTGTTGTGGTAACGGACTTGGGACGATGAACAGTGAGTCGTGAAACGATGGTCAACTGAAAAGTTATACTCCAATTTTTTTTATTACACCTTAAATTCCTTTGACTATGACGAAGAAAATAACGCGATCATGACGTAACCATGATGCTTGGCATCTTTCTAGATGATAAAATGTCCAGATTCACATTCTTGCTGGGTAATAGAGTTTTCTTCTTTTTCATCTTAAGAAATAGAATGTGCATGTGAAAAAATATTTAAAAAAAATTAGGGGCAAAATACAATTTTAACAATAAAGATTTTCAGCAAAGCAGCTAGCAAAATTAAATTTAAAAATGTAAAAGCACACACACATTTTTAAAAATTGTGCAATTTTAACAATTTTATTGAATAGTTTTAAAAAATTGCTAAAATTACACATTTTTAATAAGTTATATATATTGTAATGCAATTCAAAACTTAATTATGCCAACTATTCATGGTGAAAAAATTTATTATTAAAGTTGCACCTTAAACCAAAAAAATAATTAACTTAATTAAAATAATTTTTGTCAATGTGATTAGAAATAAGTCACACAACCCTCTAGAATCATCTAATAATTGAGCGGTGTCGTTGTCAAGGGGGAGGGAGTTGAAATAGTGGACGTCATTAATCAAAAAGAAAAACTTTGCCAACAAAATTAGTCCATTTGATAGAGAATTATCTCACAATCTACAAAATCACAACTCGTAAGTTTAAATTTCGTTACTAATATGAAAACTTTGATAATGGGTGATCTGATATACTTTCAAAGTTTGGAGGCACCTTAATGAATCTGAAACCCAATCTACCTAAATTTTAAAAAAAAATTGAAAAAATGGAAATCAAGCTGGAATTGCATACTTTCTTTTTTGGTAGAGTATATATCAAGGTTCAAAAAATCGGACCGGCACTGAACCGATCGAGGCAGTGGGTCAAAAGTTAATGGGTCAGATCGGGGTCAAACCGGTCTATTAAAATAATGACATTTAATTAATAATATTAAAATATAATACTTTTAATAATGTTTAGTTTCAAAATATTCATCTTTATCAGTTAAAATCTTTTTGTTATTGTAATTAATAATCATTCATAATTAAAAAAAAACATTATTAAAATTCATTCATCAACCATAAAACGTTAAGAATCAATCATAAAAAAATCATGTTTGTAGTAAAAAAAAAGAAAGGAAAAAACACCATCTAATTCTTCCCTTTGTCACTAAATATTAATAAAAACAATAAAAAAAGAGAAAAATTGCATTAAGGTCATATACAAGAAAATTAATATCAGAAATGTCTTAAAAGTTGCTACTAATAACTCATTTATTTATCAATTGTGCTCTTTTACTTGCTAATAAAAACCTTTTAAGACCTTTCTAATATTAATTTTTTGCATGGAACCTTAAAATAATTTTCAAAAAAAAAAAGCAAAGGAATCACATTAAAAAAAGAGGGGAAAAAAATGTGACCCGGTCAACCCAGGGTCAACCCGATCCCCAGTTTTTCATTGAACCAGATCGGATCATGGAGCGTTTTTTTTCCATGGTATATATAAACATTTTTATGTACTTATTCACATTTTTTTAATCAGATAGCAGCATGTGATAAGGTAGGTACTGGCTAGGTGGTTGGCAGGAAAAAAACAAAAAAGTAGGTAGGTGGGTGAGGTAGGGACGATGAAGACCATTGGAGCGGCAGCGGCGAGTCACACTCATTACTTTGGGCTTCAGACTAGTGGGCTCAACTATGTGACTAATTAAATAGGCTTAGTATGGGACCCCAGTTCCATAGCTGAAGCAGGGTTTTTATCGCGGTACACTGCAAACAGTAAAAATAATTACCTATATGCTGCACCTCAAAAAAAATTTACGCAAACACTACACTTTTCTTAAACTCGTCCATCACCTGAGCGAGTTTAAAGGAAATTTTATGAAACTCGCCCATCACCTGGGCGAGTTTGACATATTAAATTTTTTTTTTAAAATTTTTTTTGGAACTCGTCCACCAAGTGGACGAGTTCCAAAACTTTTAATATGTTTTTAATAAAAAATATTAAAAACGAAAAATTTTTTTTTAATAATTTTTTAAATAATTATTTAAAAAAATTATTAAAAATTATTTTTTTCTGTTTTTTTATTTTTTTTATATTTGTTTGATAATATTTAGGTAAAAAGATGGGTATGAAAAATGAAAGGCAGTGCATTTATAATTTTTCTATTCTCTCTCTTTTTTAAATTACAAAAGGTAAGTGAATAAATTTGAAATTGAAAAATAATTTCCGCGTTGATTCAATATCCCCTTCCTCCCTTATCAGATCTTCAACAATCTTATCACTCATGAAGAACCTTCAATGTCCCCTTCCTCAAGAGAGAGAAGAGAGAAATTATAAATACACTGCCTTTCACTTTTCATACCTATGTTTTTACCTAAATATTATCAAATAAATATAAAAAAAGTAAATTAAAAAACGGAAAAAAATAATTTTTAATAATCTTCAAGAGTGATAAGGTTGTTGAAAATCTGATAAGGGAGGAAGGGGATATTGAATCAACGCGGAAATTATTTTTCAATTTCAAATTTATTCACTTGCCTTTTGTAATTTAAAAAAGAGAGAGAATAGAGAAATTATAAATGCACTGCCTTTCATTTTTTATACCCATCTTTTTACCTAAATATTATCAAACAAATATTAAAAAAATAAAAAACGAAAAAAAATAATTTTTAATAATTTTTTTAAATTATTATTTAAAAAATTATTTTTTTTTTCGTTTTTAATATTTTTTATTAAAAAAATATTAAAAGTTTTGGAACTCGTCCACTTGGTGGACGAGTTCCAAAAAAAATTTTAAAAAAAAGATTTAATATGTCAAACTCGCCCAGGTGATGGGCGAGTTTGATAAAATTTCCTTTAAACTCGCCCAGGTGATGGGCGAGTTTAAGAAAAGTGTAGTGTTTGTGTAAATTTTTTTCGAGGTGCAGCATATAGGTAATTATTTTTACTGTTTGCAATGTACCGCGACAAAAACCCCGAAGCAGAGAATGTTTTTATTGCCTCTTTATTTTATAACCATTTGCATCATCTGATAACATATCCTCCGCGGTTTTTAGAATTTTTAGATATTATTGAATATGTGTAAAGTTGTAAAGTTATTAAACTTTAACACAAATGATCTAAATGATTTCATAAGAAGGTTTAAGATTTAATATTGCACTCTGTATCTCCAAAAAACGACTTGAATTCCGACCAACTTAAAGTCCAAAGGAATAAGATCAGTCCAATACGTAATTCACCAAGGGTCTCAATGCCTCAAGCACCCAGACGGCACATGAAACAGCACGCAGAACTCATGCCCGTCGCTAGCTATCCCCAATGTCAAATTAAACAGTTAAAATCCGAGGATTCAGTGACCACTATTCTAAAATTCTTAGAGGTCGTTGGACGTAGCTAACGGGCAACTTCAGCAGACGACCATCTATTTATTCTTGCTTCACCTTTCATTGTAAACCCATTGAACACCATATAATCAATACCTCTTTTCTGTTTTCTCCCATACTCTGCTATCTAACGCATTGTATATGAGTTCATCCCCCTCTAACCTCTCTGATTCTCCTCTACTGCATACTCTGTTACACTCCTAGGCGATTTCATCAATATAATCGATCTTCACCCCTTTTTGCTTATCTTGCGTTGTTTGTAATAGTTGAATCTTATCGATTTCGCACCGTTGGTAACTCAATTTTATTTAATCTTATTTAATTTGAATCGTTTACTAAAATTCGCACAAACACACCCAATCAAAATTTCATAACATCTTCTAAAAAAATTATTTTAATTTTTATTTTTCTCTATCTACTTAATTCCATCAATATTAAACTTGTATGTATATAAAGTTACTTAGATTTACTACTCTTATGATAGAAATTTAGTCTCTATCCAAAATAAAATAAAGATTTAGTCAGTTAATTCAATAACTATATCCATTTAAAATATAATAGGACATTTCTATCTCAGTCCTAATCCCTATCTAAACAGTCGACGTAAATCATTACAATGCTCTTGCTTGGCCTATTTTCCTTTTCTTTTCATGCTGATCACAATCTGTTTGCTATGAGGTTTCCACAAATTGGGGTTTAAAGAGAGATATACGCACGCAGTGTTATCCTGTAAGGGAAGAAGCTGTTTCAAGAATTTGAATATGTGAATTTCAAGTCACATGATATCAACTTTACCGTTGTCGTTAACTCAACCTCTACCATACATATGTGTGTGAATGAATAAATTAAAGTTGTGTGTTACTTACCTTTGGGATTCCCATCGCCCAAGATGACAACTTTATCTCTTGGGGGAAGAATGGCACCAGATTGGCACAAACTTGGAACGAAGTAGCCAGAAAAGAAGAAGTTACAGATGTAGGTGTAGGGTATTCTCTCGGCTTCAATGGCTCTGCGAATTCTTACCTTTGTAGCAAACACTTTTTTTGCAGGATCCACCGTATCAACTCGATCCACATCATTCCCAAACTCTGAAGGAATGAATCTCTGCGTACTTAACAATACCATATTCTCAGAGTTATTATTACGAAGCATTATTTCATGTTGTTGTTACTAATAACAAAATGCTTAACATATAATAACTTAACATTTCCTGCTTCTTTAATGGCAGAGATAATCTTGTCTTGATCAGCTAACAGCTTGAAACCTACCGTACACACGACCACATCCACTAGTTTAATGGCCTTGACTAAACTCTCATGATCAAACAGATCTCCCTAACAACGCAGTTAACAGCAATTAGAGAGAGAAGTAACGTTAATTAACAGCAATTAATTAATATGATTGAGATTATTTAGATACTTACAGCAACAAGATTCACGCCCAAGGTCTTGAATTTTTCGATAAGGGGTGACTTTGCAGGGTGGAAAGAGTAGACTCTCGGACTAGATCGAAGGTTGGGTGGCCGGCAACCGCACTCGCTTCCATGAGGAACTTTCCGATGTACCCGGTGCCTCCGATTAAGAGAATCTTGCTATTTCCTGCCCTTGTTACAGGTGAGATTTTTTTTCCGACGAGACAAAGCTAAATTATGATTGTACGTGCATTCATGTCCAGGTTGATATTCATTTATATATAAAACAAAAATTGGCCGTATAATCCGTAAAGTTGTGACAAAATCCTATCATTCATAAAGTTGAGAAATTATTGGAGGAAGGTGAGTCACCACTGACTCGCCTGCTTAAGAACCGTTATGATTAAAAAGATGAATTATTTGCTTCATAAGGCTGTGGATGGTATTGTCTTGTTACAGCCATGCATGGCTTTTACTTCTTTATTAAAGATTTTCATTAACTTATGAGTTAGGTCATTCATATGATCTACATTTAGCTGCATGCCCCCAAGTAGTGTCTCTTCAATAATTTCAATTTCAAGAGAGCAATTACAAATCACGCACAGACGACACCACTACATATAGAAACACTAACAGTTTCCTAACTATTTCGTCTTATTTTATAAATGAAATTTTTATTACTAATTTATGTGTAATTTTAGAATCTCCATGCACATATATATATATAATCCTTCGAAGTTGTTTACGACATCACCGAGAGTCTCAAGTTATTTTATAAAGTCGCAACGGTCTGTTACCCCTTCCCTGTTATTAACTTATAATTTACATACCGAGAGCGAGTCAGTCCTTGGGATGTCTGGAAAAGCCTATCTTCACTGTGATTAAGAAACGCAAAAATAAATAAGACACAGACTGATTCCTCTGTGGTCCATGGTTTAAGCTTAAGATTTCCTGCTTTGATAACAAGCGTGAGTGTTGGGAAGAACTCGTGTGAACTTATGCAAGGATAGATGCTTGGAATCTGAATCATAAACTGTTCGTTAGGGCCCAACCTTTGTGGTCCTGGATATGGCCCAACATTTTTGGTCCAGCACTAGGGCCCAAACTTGTTGTAATAGAGTTTTGTGTTTTCATTTTTGGAATAACACGAGTCAAGCCAAACTGCTGTATGATTGTACAATTATTATGGATGGTGCATTGGTCGCATTTGAATGTCACTGTTTGGATTAATGGTGAAAATTAATTTTTTTAACATGATTTACAGTTTATAAAATAAGTATATGAAAGAAATTTTGTATTAACTTGTGTGAACGTACTCCTATAATGCAGTCACAAAGTGGGTCCACTCCAAGAACCCCTATTGATGTTACCCCTGGTTTTAAACTTATGGTGATCTTATGTGTCGTGTGAAATTCCTTCAGTTTCCTGCGGTGAAGAGTAAGCGAGTTCTGCTTTCATCACCGTCAAGTAGCCCCCAACGTCGTAGTTCCTGCTTTGGAATGCTTGTGGCCTTCTTTACTGGCTATGAAATTTCATCTCTTTTAATTTTTGTGATTGCGAGTCATACATCTAATGATTACCTCATTATTATCTCTAACACAGATTAGTGGGATTTGATTTGTTAATAGAAAAATATTTACGTATTCCCGGAGTGCCACGTCATTCATGCTCTACCCAATGAAAATGTTCAAAGTATCATCTATTGTGATCTTAATTATTTTCATTTTTTCATAACCCATCACAATTGATATTTATTACGGAAAAAGAGGAATAATTATGAGAAATTTATGGGATATGGGATCTACAATAGAGGATACTTGGAACATTTTCATTGGACAGAGTATGGATGATGTGGCACTCCGGGAGTATGTAAGTATTTCTCTTGTTAACACGCTAATCTGAATGAAGTATCAACCTTACCACAACTAAATATAAACACCTTTTTTAAAATTCAAATATTGATCAATCACATTATAAAAAA
>QFDD01002255.1:0-21670 GCA_006871305.1 Vachellia collinsii | reverse complement strand
TGGAAAATGCAGAGACGCGCTCAGACGACGAAAGAGGCCGACGTGAATGAGATTTTATAATGTTGGTAATGATTTGGAAGAAAAGGAGGGAACAAGGAGTTATGTCTAGAGAGTTCCAAAGTCCTAGAGCATTGAAGATGATTCCAGAAAGCCCTCTTCTTTAATCTTGATCATTGGAAACGGAAGTTAGTTCATTATCTCGATACCTTCAAAAATTTATATTACCAATTCGGAACACAGATAACGAACACTCAGAAGATCCGACAGTAAAGCCATTTACAATGTGGATAGTCATGTTCCATTTCTGAATCCGGTAATCGTCAAATTTGTGCGGTCTGTGAAAATTTTCTGGTGTCAATAATTTGTAATGACCAGCATGAAGTGAAAATATAGATACGCCTAGCCTTTTGAAAATTTGTATTCAAATATTTCCATAGAAATTATTCTCAACCCCCGGTTGACCTTGATAACAACAATTAAATAAATTATTTAATGTTTAATTATAACGTTGATTCAAATAAATTAATTTAAAAATAGTAAATGTATGCCCAAAAAACGACATTGGGCCTGACCGGCCCAATCAGCGCCTGACTGCCCAGCTGGCTACACTGGTCCAGGACAAGGCCCAGCAACTGTCCCCGTGACCAAGACTTGCCAAACAACTTGCGCCTGCGACCAGCGTCAGCGACCGCCTACCCAGCGACACCAATGTTCGTCCGCGGTCCATGCCCCCGAGGATGTAGGACCAGACTGTTGTGATCCACGGATTTGGCACCCTCGCTGCCTAGGTTCCCGGAGCCACGTTGTAACTACCCAACAGCTAGGCGACTACGAAATACATTATTTATTTTGATTAACCTGTAACGAATAAAAACAACAACTTTCGGAAACTGAGAAATTTCCTTTTCCTCTCCGAATTCAAATCACTGTAATTCACTTTGAGAATCAATACACGCCTACAGGAAAAGTTACTAAAGTCTTCTTTTTACTCGATTTTATTCCTGAATCTGGTTTCGCACTGTGTTTCCTTGCCAAACACTGTTGGCTACCCGAACCTTCTTTGAATTTCCGGTTCTCCTAAAATCCGTACAAACAGTAAATATATCAGTTAATGAACTTTCTTAATTTGTCAAAAAAAGTCAAGTTGCTCTTATATTAAAAGTTAGAAGTAGTAATATTCAACATTTAACTAAAAACGGTTGCCTTTTTTGAAAGATTAAGAAAACTAATTAACTGATATATTTATCATTTTTCTCTCTATTAAAGCTAATTAAATTTGTATGTATATGAAGTATCATGTTCTAGAAATTCTATATATACAAAATATTGATACTCTAATTTATCTCTTCCTCAGATCAAATTTTCAGTCGGATATATTTTTTTTCAATTTTCCCTTGTATTATTTATAAATAATCTTTTCTGAAGCTCTCCATGTTTTTATATATAACTTATTTTATAGAATGTATTGATATTAAGTAATTGATATTTTTCCAGCATTATTGTGGCGTATATTATTGAACGGATAAGTTGATTGAGAGAGCTGAGTAAAATTGTTGCATCTAGTTAGGATTAAAAGTATTTTTTGAAATATGAGATAATTTAAGAACTCCAACCGATTTTGTTTACATCAATTAAGTAAAAATACCTTTTAAACAACAACAAAGGGGTATCATATTTGTCAAAATGTTGGAAAATTATGTTATATTACATTATTTTTATAAACGCATTGTTGCCGATCATGGATGACAATATAATCAGCCAACATTGAATTAAGGTTGGAGCAAATTATAGATTGAAACTTTTAATTTAATAAATTTTGTTTTTTTAACTTTTTTTATTGATTTTATGAATTAATTGTAAATGTGTTGTAGTAAAGATCAATATAAGTATATTAAGAGATTGCTTACCAACATAACTCTTACATAGATGTTGGTATCTGAACTCAACTTATAAACTATACGCCAATTTTATACTAATTCAACCAATTGTCCTTGACCAATTACTTATTAGATTTTTTGGATTAGCGGTATAAATTATTTTTTTAACATGATATATGATTATGAGACAAATATATACAAAGAGTTTTTTTTCAACGTATATCAATATAATTTTTAAGAAACGAAGGTAAACATGACTTATGTTCGTGGGAATAGCTGGTAGTTACCCTTTAATGCATTTTTAAACTGTGTTTTCAGGACAACTCCACTGGCACGTATCTGCTATTGTTTTCTTTACGGCATTCCAAGTAGATTGTGTTATGTCTTAAACGGTGTATTGACATTTAGTTTAATCACTTTGGCTTTTGTTAGTATTCATAAAATAAGAAGCATTTTGATGAATTTTCCTATAATTATTTTATAATGGAGTTATTAAGAATTAAAAAATAACTTGCTAAATCGAGACAATTTGACATTACGGGAGTGTTTGGGGCCTCTTAAAACAGTAACTTTTTTTCTATAAAAAAAACAGTAACTTTATATTTTACCAAGTAAAACTATTCTCACATTTAATGCAGGATAACGCAAATTCAAACAGCCGTAAAGTTTTTTCTGCTTAGTCATGTTACAAAAGTTAAAGCTTACCTTTTTTGCTGGACAATAAAAATTAAACGGCACCATGCAGTTTTAATAATAACATTTTTTAGCCATGAGTTTTTGGTACAATTAAATTTTAAAAGAAGTAAAAATATATGTAATCTTTTAACAATATAACAATTAGGTTAAATTGAATCAAACACTCGTATCTTTTTTGGCATGGTACACACTTTTATGCATCCACCTTTATAATGCATGTTCAAATCAATTCAATAGAAATGTTAAAACTGTGTTATCTTAAAAAAAAGTTGCATATTTTCACCCTATTCAAAACTAATAATATCAAATGTTTATAATAAAAAACTTTATTATTAAAATTATACTTTTTACTCTAATATAAACAAACTAAATTTTTGCATTTTTGAGGATCCAGATACCCTGAAAATTATGAATGAGTGGAGCATAAAGAGACAGTGGGGAAAAAATAAGAAAAGAAATTTTGTACCACTCCAGTTGGTTAAGACTCGTTCATTAGACCCAAATTCCAAATTTACTGTTACAATTTGCGAATAGTATGAAAGCTGATCTAAGAAATTGGGCTCCAGCGTTGACGTTAAAAAGCTTTTGGTGATTCTGCAATTCGGCAGAGAAGCTCGGAGATTTAAACTTGTATTTAAGAGCTCCCCCTCTCCCTCGCCTTCCGGTGACCCCTTTCGCGCTCAATTCTGAAGGGGTCGCCACTCTATCTCTCTCAAAACCCTATTACATTTTAGCGCTAGGCCTCGTTTCTAATTCGATTCATTCAGCTTCATTTCAGAGCCAGAAAACAATGTCGGAATTGGCGAACACAGATCCCGAAGGCATCGACGGAGTCCGCATGACATGGAACGCATGGCCCCGCACCAAGGTCGAAGCCAGCAAGTGCGTCATCCCGCTTGCTGCTAACATCTCCTTGATCCATGCCCATCCTGACATTCCACGCCTCCCTTACGCCCCTCTCCGCTGCAAGTCCTGCTTGTCCATTCTCAATCCCTTCTCTCGCGTTGATTTCACCGCTAAGATCTGGATCTGCCCCTTCTGCTATCAACGCAATCCTTTCCCTCCTCACTATAGTGTGATCTCTGAGACCAATGTCCCCGGGGAGCTCTACCCCCAGTACACCACTGTTGAATATGTGGTTCCTCTCTCCTCCAACCCCAACCTCAATATCGATCCGGCCCATGAGTTGCAGCCTTCCCCTGTTTTTGTCTTTTTGCTTGATACATGCATGATCGAGGAGGAGATGGAGTTTGTGAAATCCGCACTTAGACAGGCGATCGGTCTGCTACCTGACAATGCTCTTGTGGGTTTCATTTCTTTTGGTACCCAGGTTCAAGTTCATGAATTGGGGTTCTCGGACATGTCGAAGGTTTATGTGTTCCGGGGTAGTAAGGAGATTGCGAAAGAACAGATTTTGGAGCAACTGGGTCTGGGTACCTCTGGGAGGAGGCAGGCCAGCGCATATCAAACGGGGTCGAAGGGTGGATTCCCCCCTTCGGGTGTCACGCGGTTTCTACTGCCTGCATCTGATTGTGAATACGCTCTTAATTCGGTGGGTTTGAAAGCAAATTTGCGTGTTTATTCAACACTATTTCTTTATGGATACTTGTGGCATTGATTCTTGACAAGTAGGTTGCAACTGTTGTGATTTCCAGCTATTGGATGAATTGCAAACCGATCAATGGCCTGTTCCACCAAGCAGTCGTCCAGCCCGGTGCACTGGAGTGGCTTTAAGTGTCGCAGCAGGATTGCTCGGTGCTTGTGTTCCTGGCACAGGGGCTAGAATCATAGCTTTGGTCGGGGGTCCGTGCACCGAAGGACCAGGCTCCGTAAGTCACCCCCCCCCCCCGGAAAAAGAAAAATCATTCGGTCTATTCTTACAATTATTTCTTGCATCTGTTCTCTGGTCATGACCATTTTTTTTTTTAATCCATATAAATAACGTTAAGGAAGATTAGTTAAGCTCTAGCTATAGGAATAAGTGGCAATGAATGTAAATTCACTTGGCTAAGTATCTACGGTGTCATAGTTTTAGGCTTTGTGGGGACACACTGAAATCAGGGCAACTTTCATCGGTAATCTCATTGTATTCTTATTGAAAATTAATTTAAGAAATAAACAGTAAGCTCGGAACCATTGGAAGGGGAGAAAGAAGTAGGAACTGCTTTTGTACTTTTGCTTTTATTGACAATTAGTGATTATTTCCTATGGGATTCACGGTATAGATGACAATGACAATTTGAGAATTTAAGAGAGATTGTATTTATTCTTTTCAAACATTTAGCCCTGTTAAATTATGTTGAAAAGGATTGAAGATTAAAAAGTTTCATGGAGTTCAATGAAATGTGAGGAAAAAAATTGAAATAATAATTAAAAAATTGCATGGACTGTATGAAGAGCCGCATTGTTCAAAGGCTTATGAATGTGGCTCACTATAGATTTTATATTTTATATTGATTGCTGAAATATAATATCCACAATTTTTATGTTGAGAATGATGATGTTGATTTTTGAAGTTGTTTTCAGATTGTGTCCAAAGATCTATCTGACCCAGTGCGTTCTCATAAAGATATTGATAAAGACGCAGCACCCTACTTCAAAAAAGCTGTCAAATTCTACGAGGGTCTTGCTAAACAGCTGGTTGGCCAGGGTCATGTTTTAGATCTTTTTGCATCGGCCCTTGATCAGGTACATATCAGCTTTTCTTGCTTCAAAGTTTGTCTCTGTTTTGATAGATGCTTGCATGCTTCATTGCTGATCGTTTGTATTAATTGGCCAAAATGCACATCATCCCTCTCGACATACTCTCATGCAGAGAGACCCATAGTGTTTAAGGTTCAGTTATATTTGTTGATGGATGCTTATTGAAATGAACATTGTTCGTGCTATAAAATAAAGTTTACGAGAAAAGGCCAGATTCTTAACTATAACTTTAAAGGAATTTAGCATCTGTATGGGCACTTTCTTCTTCTTGTGTTAATTCTTTTTATATAATGAATATATAGGTTGGAGTTGCAGAAATGAAAGTTGCAGTTGAAAGGACAGGTGGCCTTGTTGTTCTCTCTGAAAGCTTTGGTCATTCAGTTTTCAAGGACTCATTTAAGCGTGTTTTTGAGGGAGGGGAACAGTCACTTGGTCTTTGTTTTAAGTGGGTATTCCTTTTACCAGAATATTTTCTGACACTTCGTTTTATATTCAAGTCCAGTTCCCTATGAAATAACTTGTTATGCTTTTTAATTTTTTTTCATTTATTCCACATCTTCCTATCTCCAGGTTCTGCGTTTGTCAATTTTTGGGATTCTAGGGAATGCAATAACATTTGATCAATTTGGTGTAATTTTTAGTTTGGAATGACTAGGATCTTATTTCAATGATAGTTGCCTGAAGCTGAGATAGAATCTTGTAATCTTAGTACTAAAGTTGTTTGGGGTTTATGCATTATTATTGATGTCATCCTTCAGTTGTTGTTTAGAGCTGATAAAAAAGTTTTCTCCTTAATTAAAAAAGAAGGCTTTCCACTCTCTCGTTCAATTTCTATCATTTGTTCTCTGTTCATCTTGTTCTTTTACTGCATCAGACAAAAACTTACTGGTTAACTAATATTTGTTTCAGTGGAACCCTTGAGATCAACTGCTCCAAGGAAATAAAAATTCAAGGAATAATTGGACCTTGCACATCATTGGAAAAGGTTGGATCACTTGATGTTTCTTTTTTGAATTACAAAGGCAGGCCTTAGGCTTGAGATTTACAAAAGCGTCTGCTAATCAGACAGGGCACCTAGTATCATGTGGAATATTCTCACAATCAGACCCAATCAGATATAAACAAGCTAGGATCACTTGATGTTTCAAACTTTTTATTTCCTGTGCTTAATAAGACACCGGATTTGGAGTTTGTGTTGGATCTTCAAAAACAGGACTAAATTCAATTAAATCTTATAATACTGGACTTTGATAGTGTCAACTGCATGCTGTAGAAAGGGCCTTCAGTTGCTGATACTGTGATAGGAGAGGGGAATACAACAGCATGGAAGATGTGCGGCCTTGACAAGAGGACTTGCTTGACAGTGATGTTTGATCTTTCAACAAGTGATCGTTCAAACAATCCAGGAACCATCAACCCACAGTTTTACCTACAGTTCCTTACAAGGTAAGATAGACAAGCCTTTGCCCCTCAGAAAAAAGAGGTATTCAAGACAAAAAAGTTTTATGCCTCTTTTATCTTCCTTGATCGGCATTTAATGTTATTAGGTGATGTCCTTATTGCAGTTACCAGGGTCCTGATGGTCAATTAGCTCTTCGTGTAACAACAGTAACTAGAAGATGGGTAGATAGTGCTGTTAACTCTGAGGTAGTTGTAGTTTCTTTATCTTTGTACATGGCCAGCTGTTTATTTTTCCATACTTAAAAAATGAAAGTAAGTATTTGGGTTCAGGAATTGGTACAAGGCTTTGATCAAGAAACAGCTGCAGTTGTAATGGCTAGATACACTTCTCTCAAAATGGAGATGGAGGTAATCTCAAATTATGTTGTCATGTTGATCTCCTTGGTATTCCTAAAATGTTCTACACTATTTGTTGCTCTGTGGTAGATAACTTTTTACTTGAGTTTCAGTAATGATACGTTCTTTCATTCAGGTGAGACCAATAATTTGGAGAAAGGTTTGATATTTTTGTGTAAATTTCACTTTTGGGGATCCCTGATCATGTCTCCTGGGACTCTAGTATTTAGCCCCTTTGGAGTTACAAATTTGAATGAACGAGTTTTGAGCTACTTTTCTCTCACCTTTGTGGTCATTACTTTTCTGTAGTCAAAAGCTGGTTGTCATTGTGGTACTGTATTCCTTATTTTTGTGCCACAAATAAGTATTTTTAAACAAGCCCTTGTTGGGCATAGATTAATAGTGGCTAAATTTATGTATTTAACCATTTCACTTCTTCAGCCGAATTGCCTTGCTAAGCATCCTTTTCTATTTTTCCAGGAAGCATTTGATGCCACACGGTGGTTAGATCGACACCTCATTCGTCTCTGTTCAAAATTTGGGGACTACCGCAAGGATGACCCATCATCATTTACATTAAATCCATCATTTTCATTGTTTCCTCAGTTTATGTTCAATCTGCGACGTTCACAGTTTGTACAGGTTGCCATGTGTAGTGATTTTCCTCCTTGTCCAGCTTTTCAAACTTAGTTTGTAACTAAGTGACATGGGGATGAGCTGTATTGCAGGTTTTTAACAATAGTCCAGATGAGACTGCCTACTTCCGCATGCTGTTGAACAGGGAAAACATTAGTAATGCTGCCGTCATGATTCAGCCATCTTTAATATCATATTCATTCAATTCACTGCCTGCACCTGCATTGTTGGATGTATCTTCCATTGCTGCTGACAGGATTCTGTTGCTGGATTCATATTTTAGTGTCGTCATTTTTCATGGGATGACAATAGCTCAGTGGCGCAACTTAGGATACCAGAACCAACCTGAACATGAGGTATATGCTGGGACACGTCTAACAAACTAAATAATTGCCACGTGCCAATTCTGCTGTCAAAGTGGTATTGGGTATTTTTACAATATTCAAACTGGAAGCTGTATTGGCCTACTGTCTCCTGATGATGGAAATTGGGGTTCTAATCAAAGCTTTATTTTTTAGTTATGTACTTAGGTTCTGGGATCTCATTTTCCTTTGCTCCTTTTCTTCTTCCCTGACAGTTTTGAAATATATTGCAGGCATTTGCACAATTATTACAAGCTCCACGTGGTGATGCTCAAGTCATCATCAGAGATCGTTTTCCTGTCCCTAGATTGGTAGTTTGTGATCAACATGGTTCCCAGGTCAGTACTTGAACCAGAAACGGCATCCATTTTCATCTCCTTGATTGTTGTTATGTTATTGGTCCATTCTGGTTGGGTTACCAGAGCCTTATTGGGTGGTTCATTGATGTGGAACAGGCTAGATTTTTATTAGCAAAGCTGAACCCCTCGGCAACATACAGCAATGCACACGAGATGGCTGCCGGTTCAGATGTGATCTTCACTGATGATGTGAGCCTTCAAGTCTTCTTTGAGCATCTCCAAAAGCTGGCTGTCCAATCTTGAAGGGGTGGTAGGGACTGACCATGTTTACAGGTCTTGGACTTTAGTTGGAAAATTCGCTCAGGATGTGTCCTGTCGCATTGTGAATTTTGATGTTCCATCCAGTTATATTTCTTTCTTTGTTCTCAGAGGAAATTTGAGGCACATACCAATTGAAGAATAAGGAAAGTAAATCTGAAACGTGTGATTCTTTTGGGGTTACGATCGGGTTGTTTGAGGAAGTATGGGTTCAAAAGTTTGCGGAGTTTCGGGTAAGAATGTGGAAAGAAAGGATAATGGGAATGCAAGAGATTGCTCTGCATACGATCAGCAACTGGACGAGGGGGTGCTTTTGGTCTTTTACAGTTTTAACCCAATTATGAATTTTGGGTATTTTTTTCTCTGGATTTATTTTTATAACTTGTGTTTACTTGTTTCCCAGGTTACAGAGTAATGAAATCATTGTCTCATTAATGGAATTTGATGTAACATCTTCTCTTCCCGAGCTCATGATTCTTTCGGTCGTATCTGTTGAATTAAGCAGGCACACGATTCATCACCATTTCAATAAATGAATACGATAAGCTTTTTCTTCCGGGGGAACAGTCATGAGGTTAAGATGCTTGGGGCCCAACAATTTTTCGTACGCCGTTGAAAATGCCTGGTTTCTTTGATTTCATAATTCTTGGAACTTACCAGAAAAATATGAAAATTTACAACGGATGTTGAAAATTACTCCTCCAACCAATGTAAATACTTGCCAACTTGGGAGATCAAAGAGGATACTTACATTGGGTTTTGTTAATTTGGTGAAACTCTAGATGGTTTACTGTACCTGTTTATCAAAATGTTGAAAAATCACATTCATACTAATCGAAATAATTTTTTGTTTTTTACGTATTTATCTTATAGAACATAAATTATATTAAAAAAAATAATTTTTACTCCTATTCCAAATAGATTTAGGATGATGGTTTTTCAAGTTGTGTTGTGAAATCTATATCACCACCCAACTTTCCGAATCAAACTGTGTGGCGCCAATAGTTCAAAAATACAAAATTCTGATGTCTCTCTCTCGCGCCTGAGAAAACAGAGAATCATGTACTCGAACTGCAAGTATTCGCAGGACCTGGATCTGGATCCTGAACTCGACGATGATGGCTTCTCCGATTCATCTTCTTCGTGCTCTCAAGGTCACCGGTCTTCCCTCAACCTTCACACCCAACAAGGCGGCTCCATCTGTCTCCTCTGCTTCTCCAACCTCATTTCCAATCCTCTCTCTCCTACCATCCATGTCTCCTACGCTCTCTCTCAGCTCTTCCGTGCCCTATCACAACCTCTCTTCCTTCACTCCCTCCTCACTTTTCACCCGCACTTCCTTACCTCTCCTCTTGTTAATGCCCTTTCCTCTTTCGACGATGAACCCATTGCCTCCCACCTCATCCAGCTCATTCTTTCTCTATCTTCCACCGATCATCCTTCTCTTTACGGTGATTTCCTCTCTAGGGTTTCCGATCGGCTCTCTACTGGTTCCTTGGCTTGGAGTTGTCGCCAATTACATATGGTAATTCCTTAAGTTCTTCTTTCTCTCGTTCACTTGATTTTCATCACTGTTTTAGTCCCGCCATTCGCCAGGAGCTATACTGATTGGCGTTTGTGTTCCGATCAACTTCTCCGTGACAATTGACGCAGTTGGTCACTGAATTTTTCATGCATTATTCAAGGGAATAGGAGTCGATAAATAATCATCGAAGTAGTTTTTGGCAAGTTAGGAAAGTTACATGACCGTGAATTATCATCTGATCCGGTCATTATCAAGCTAACATGAGGGCCCAATATGTAATATTCCCAACATTGGGCTGTGGTATAGCTGGTGTGTCCATTATCGAGCATTGGGATTTAAGGGAGAGATGTTTAATATAAATTTTAAATTCTGTCGTGGATTTCTTGAAGCGATTATTATAGCTGACGAGAATCTATCATGATTGAATAGTGTGTAAAGTTTAAAAGAGCTCAGTGAATATAATATAAATATATCTATAACAAGATTCTCTGCTCATTGCAAAAATAAAACAATTTGTTCCTTTGCTAATTAGCTTGAGACTACATAAATGATATTTATGGACTGTTTTATAGTTCTAAATGTACAGCTCCACTGCCTAGGAGTTCTTCTGGATTGTCAGAAGGATGATCCCTACGCTCACATCAAAGATATTCGTAGCCTCATCTCCAATCTTGTAGCAGGCCTTAAATTGCCGTGGTAAAATATATTCAGTGCTGTTAACTTTCTGTTGCCTCTTATTTATTTTACATATTATAAGTCCTCTGCTTTATCATTGCAGTGAGGACTTCCGCGGGGAAATCCTTTTTGTCCTTTATAAATTATCTATTCTTCAGACTACATCCGCAGAGGGAGATGGAATTGATACTTTAGTTTCCTTTTGTCCTAAGCTCTTGTACTTGTTGGGAGATGCCCTCATGAAGACTCAAAATGATGATGTCCGCTTGAATTGTGTTGGTCTGTTGTCCATCTCTCTTTATGCTCTCTGTTGTGTAGTTGACTGCATGTAATTTCATTTTTGGTGACGCGTTATACTATTTTGGAAGCCTATTTGGATAGGTAGGTAGTAACTAGGAAGATGTGGCTCAGAGGTTCTTCTTAAAAATAAATTTCATGTTAGTCTCATTGGCACAAAGTTGATTTGATATAGTAGACTTGTTATTTAGAGCCCTCGATCGAGCACGTCGATAGCATCAACTTTTGTGGACACTTGAGCATTCAACTATTCATTGAATGGTCAATGTTCTGCCGCATCTCCGGTAATAGTTAACAGTATCTACAGCCCATTTGCTAAGTACCTAGTTTATTGACCTAAAAATGCTAAATATGTTATAACCTCTCAGTCTAAAAGCTATAGATAACAATCGTAACCCCACCATTTCTCCCTGCAGGTTGGCTTCGATTATTTCCATCACTTTTGACTGTTTTTTCCCTCCCCCCCGACTAACAGTTTGATCTCTTTTCTTTTTCCCTTAGCACTTCTGACTGTGCTGGCTCGAAGACATTTGTTCACCTGTACATATGATGCTAGCAGCATGAATTTTTCTGGAGGAGGTCACTCCTCAGAAATAGAGAGTAGCAACAAGGGGTCATCACTTTGTTCTCTGTTTGCCGAAGCCATCAAAGGTCCATTGCTTTCGTCGAACAGTCAAGTCCAAATCAACACGTTAGATTTACTGCTTCATTATCTGTCTTCAGTAGGCACTTCAGGCGAACATATTCAAGTCTTGGTGGAAGAAAATATTGCAGATTATGTTTTTGAAATATTAAGATTGTCCGGTAAGAACAATCTCCGAAAAATTGTGGAACCCAGATGTTCTTTTCATTTCCGACTGAAAATATGTTTATATGGCTTTAATTTGCCTATTTATCAGCATCATAATTTAGACATCACAAATTGAAAACATACGTTTTTTTGTTTGAATTCACCGTTGACTGGTTGAGTTTTGTGGTCTCATCTCCGGAGAAGTCACCACTATTCTAATTAGCGGTCTTCTTATATTTCTCTTGTAAGTTTGAAACGTTAAACTTAATTTCAATCTTGCTGCTTGTTCAAGTTTTTACTCCATCCTATGGAACCATAATGTTGAATTCACTCAAAAGACCGTAGGCATTGCAGTTACTCATTAAGTCTCTTTATAATATTCTTTCCAAACCAAATAGTGAAACTTGGGCTCCTTTGTTGCGTACTGTCATGGGCTAAATTTTCTCTCATGATGAACAGAATATAAGGATCCAGCAGTCAAGACTTGTCTTCAAGTGCTAGACCTATTATCAACTGCAGAGGAAGTCTTTAAGCTAAGGCTTGTTGTTGGGTTTTCAACTCTGATTCCAGTACTACAATACATAGCTGAAGTTCCATTTCACGCAGTTCAATTTGAGACACTGAAACTCATCTTCAAATGCATTTCCGAGTGCCCTGGAACAGTGTCATCTTCTCAACTGGAGGAACTGGTTCTTGTCTTAACGAGGATGCTTAAAAAACATTCTGATGGAGAGATGGGGGTGCTCCCTGAGACGTTTATAATGGCCTGCTCAGTTTTGGTAGCTCTTATAAGATCTCCATCGGGTCAAGGAGTTCTTGATCTGTCAAAACCAATTGAAGAAGCAACCAAACATGCCACTTTAACTTGCCTTTACGTATCTGAAAGGAATACTGAACAGATTTTGCACTTTTTGTACCTGCTTGAAGAGGCATATGCATACAGTCAAGAAGGAAACTCCACCAACTCAAGTAAATTGGAACTTAGAAGCTGTATTCTAGATATATGCAAAACACATTTACTTCCTTGGCTTTTAACAGATATTAACGAAATGGAAGAGGAAACAGTCCTGGGTTTGCTGGAAACGTTTCATTCTATATTGCTTCTTCACGTAAATGCCAACGCGTTGGAATTTGCGAACACCTTGACATCATCTTGTTGGTTCAGCTTCTCATATGGATGTCTGGGCTTGTTTCCAGGACATAAGATGAAATACAGAATATATTTACTACTCAGCTCTCTAGTGGATGTTCTTCTGGGTGATGATTATGGGCGCACAATTAGTGGTGCTGCTTTACATTTGCCTTCTGATCCTATTGATTTACTGTATCTACTTGGTCAAAGGACTACTAAAGGTTCAGAATTAGCATCTTGCCAATCTGCCGTTTTGTTGATTTTATACACCAGTTCATTATATGATGAAAGGTAGTTAGGCCTCCTTTCTCTGGTTGACTGTTAATTAGCGTACTTTTTACTCCTAACCGTTTTTTATATGCCAGACTAGCAGATGAGAAGTTGGTGTTAGCATCTCTTGAACAATATGTTCGTGTTAATAGCAGTGATATTCTGGACGGAACCGCTGATAATTTGACAGTGATCCGACTGGTAAATCTCTACAGTTTGTTCAGGGGCCTCGTCAGGATGAGCCACCACGTTCCCTATAATCGAGAAGCTCAAGGAATTTTATTCCAACTCATAAATGAAGATGGATGGGACTTGCTTTCCACAAGAATTCACTCAGTTTCGTTGAAATGGTTGTTCCAACAAGAGAACTTGCTCAAACCATTGTGTCGTCAGATTTTGAAATTCTGCAGAAGCCATAGCTCAGAAGGGACTTGCATAATGATCTATGCTCATAATCAAACATTAAATGTACAGACACTAGCTGAGTTAGTATCCTCAGGGGACAACTGTGGAGCAAGACTCTTTTTATGCTTATTGGCACAACTCGGAGAGGAAGAACGCCATGAGCGTGACATAATTTCTGTTCTAAATCTTATAACAACTATTGTTCGCATCTGTCCAGTTGCTTCTGATCAATTATGTTTGCAAGGATTAGGGATAGCAATTAGGACGCTTTTCTATTCAGATCGTACCTTCTCGACGGCAATTTTAATGGCCGTCTTGGTTCTGGTTTTCAACATTTTGGGTTCGGTGCACTCTGAAACAATGTCTACCGATCAGTGTTGGGTTGCTGTGACTATGAAGGTGAGCGGCTAAACTTCTAACCGCACACATCACATGCAGTTTTGAAAAACAAAATGCCTTCAGCATTATTTTGGTCGTAGCGTTAAATTCATTCGCTTGACTTGTCAATTTGGCCGTAGTCGCTTGTCAATCAGTTATTAATTGTACGAATTCAGTCTCTATTTGATTTTCCCTTCATCAGATTTGAATTTGACGTACTCAGGTGTTAGGAACCGCTCAGCGAGATGCCATTTGTTATCCCTGTGCAAGTTGATTATACGAGCCTGCCGAACGTTGTACCCATAAAGTTCTATTGGTTTGGGCGTCATTTGGCCCAATTTTCGCATCTTCGGATCCTTTCTCTGAAAATCCAAAGGGTATTTGTTTTTGCTGAGAGATTAGAAAAACGGATTCATTAGTGGGAAAACATAACTGATACGTACAACCTGCTCAAGTTTGGAAAAGCATGAATAATTGATTCACTATCAACATAAGTAAGAGAATATAAAAAATAATAAAGGCGTGTCATGTATCCGATTTAAAATATCAGGAATAAACTGACCACTGAAAATGTAGGGAAACATATAGAAGTCAGAAAGGCTGGAATAAAATCTTGATCTCTCCTACGATGGGTCTGTAACCACCAACTGCTCCAAAACTCTCGAAGTTATTTGAGAAGATTGTTAGTGATTTGTTAATATTACGTTGCCACTTTTGCAGGTGACAGAGTACTGTACTCTACTAGAAACTGGTGATGTCTTAACCAGTGAAAGTCTCGTTGTACTTGGAATTCTTTCCTTTATTTTGCGTCACTCCACGAACAAAGCACTCGAAGAAGCTTCGAAGTTCATTCTTTTCAATACTTGTATAGTTTCTGTGGTGAACACGGTAGTCCACACAGCTTGTTCAAAGGGACCAGCTTTACTTGATTATGATGAGGAAACGAGCGCTGGTGAAACTCTAGCATCTGTTCTTTTACTTAATTACTTCGCTCTTAGAAGGTATGTAGGTTTCCCTCAGTATTTCCTTCAGTAGTTGCATCGATACAAATCGAACTCATTAAAGCTAAATATTCTGTTATTCTAGTTTGCATGCCATCTTACCACGAGCCGTGGATTGGAAGAACTTCCTGGTTACAGCGAATCCAACAGAGTGTCTCGCCTTTATTAGCATCCGTTGCAATGACCTGAGCAGACTTTTGCATTTTGGTTCTTTGGTGGTCAAGATTGTTGCTTCCTATAGCCTGTTAGAGTTGTTTACCAGAATATCAGAACAGATAGACAGTAAACATGAAGAGTTAATTTGTTCAATTGGGTATCTCAAGTCCATAAGGAGTATTCTGGAAGGCCTAGTTTCTTACAATGACCTGAGTATTGCTACAAATTGTGCCCTCTGCCTGTCAATGATTATTGAATGGGAAAAGCAGGCAAAGGGAAAAATAACATTTAAAAAGAGCAGTTGGTGTAGGTTTATTGTGGAAGAGATGACAGTATCTTTGGCAGCTCCTTTGACATCTCAATCATTTATTAACAGTCAAAGGCCTGCCGTACTTGTCGCCATTGCATTGCTAAAGCTGCATGAAGTTCCCGAGTGGATGAGATCTGTATTCAATGACTCGTGTATATCCGGCATACTAAAGAACCTTGGTGCTAGTAACCTGAGCACGGAGATAGTGGTTTTATTCCGAGAACTACTTAAATCTGACTTCTTGAATCCGGATCACATTGCGACCATAAATCAAGTTCTCCAGGTAGCTCTCTCAGCCCTGTCGCATCATCAAATAATATTTGATACTTGGGGTACTTTGAATTTTGAAATCTTGTAAAAAAAGTCATTCGAGAAAGATAAAATGCTGTGCATAGGGCACATTTATATGATATATAAATTCCGTAGTTACGTTATTTCTGATATTTGCAGGGATGCCGAACGCGTTTATCCGTTAATGATGGTCAAGATGGTCTGCCACTTGAACCAGGAAAGGCGCGCACAGCGACATATGACATGGGAAAAGTTTGTGGGTATTTAATTGACTTAATGTCATCAGAAACATCTTTAGACTCGGGTTCTTGGGGATTCCATATGGGCAATAACAAACTCCTAGAAGAAATTGATACGTTTTTTAGGACCTTAATTGTAGATGATAATAGGAGCCGATAGCAAAATGTAGATAACACTGAAGGGGTTTGATAATTTTACTTAATTTCATAGGTGCATGTATAGCGCTGGAAAACACAAACAAGCAATGGTCTAGGAAATTAGATATCATTTATGTTTCATGGTACTGCTAACAGGTATGGCTGGAGGAAAACAAGACACATTTATGAAGGAGTTGGCTTGATACTTCATAGTATGACAGGCAAGGTAGTCAAAGGCCAGAGGTGTCCTCAAGGTGCTTAACTTGTGAAACATGGTTATAGAATCAAGGCGTTTAAGGAATATAATATATATATATATAACATGAAAAACCCAAACTCTTTCATTTAAAATATGTTTACTTTCCCGTATGATGATTTGTCATATGTTGCCATGCACGGTTTTGACAAAAGCAACAAAAAAAAAGCCTAAATAATAATGTGAAGTGAAAATCACGATTGTGTTTCATAATTTCTTGATTAGTTGTTTCGCGGTCTACGACGTCAAAAGGGGTATGCCTTTCCTAATCTATTGTCTCTCATATATAAGGATACGAATTCGAATGGTACCTACCCAGACCGTGTGTAGTAAATTATAAATGACTGTAACATGACCATCGATTTTCTAGTTTCATTTTGGCGGGGTGAGAATGCAGGCACCAGAAAAACAGGTGTATCAACCAAATTGAGGTTTAATCTAATGACTAACTGCCCGTTGCCATCGACAGAAACCCAATGAATACACACCTTTTGGGATCATTATTAAACTCCATATAAGAAAACTGAATATAGAGAGAGAGAGAGAGAGAGAGATGAACTACCAATGTTCAAAATATTTGTACAGATATGCAAAAGCAACGCTTGACATTTCCTTCTTTGCTTCATAAGCCAAGAATTCTCACTCGTTCAAATGAATCTTCCTACGTCGTTAAACTGCTAGGTTGTCTTCACTCTACCCTTACATCATTTGAACTTTTGTTCATCGTAATTAGTGGGAAGTAAGGCGTTACAAATATTCACATTTCATTAATTTCCTGTTATAAAAATAAAAATTGATTCCTTATTTGGTTGCACTACGGCTGATACCGCCTTCAATATGTTCATATGCTAAATCAACGAGGCCATCATAAGTCCACGTTTTTCTTTCTCTGTCCTCTGGGTGCAGAGAAGAGTACAATTCTTCACAGGTCTTAAGAAAATGACCTTTCCCAAACGCAGTAAGGACCAGAGAATCTGTTTCCATTTCTACAGCTCTATGAAGATAGCCCATCCTTCTCCATTTTTCCAAAGTTCCACTGCCATCAAAACCCATTCTAGTCGCATCAAAGATAATTCCAATAGTGACCACGTCAGGCTTCACTCGATGGGTTGACAATTGAGAAAGAAAAATTCTCAGGTGCTTGAAATCATTCATCTTCACATAAGCCAACATGATAATATTAGCAAGTGTAACATTCCATTGAACTTTGGCTTCCTGCATTTCTCTAACAATGATATCCATGCCTTTTCGACTCAAAAGACAAGCATAAGATAGGAGGCGCAGACGCCAAACAAGTTCAGTCCCACCAAAAGTTGAACGTAAATCAAGCCCCAAATCTTCTAATCTAGAATACATATAGTTATCAATATAAACTTCTGCAAGTTTTCTTATTAAATCATCCTTTAAAGGGGTTTCTGAGTTCAAAAGTTTTCTATAAATTTTTTCCATCTTTGTAACTATCCCAAATCTGGCATAAGCCTCAAGCATTGCAACAAAAGTAGAAGAATGCAAATCCATTTTTTTGGAAAGCATTCTTTGATATACTGATTCCATTCTCTGAAGTAGTCCACCTTTTGAATATTCTGTTATAAGTATGTTATAAGTTGTGTGACCAAGAGAACATCCATCCCACTCCATCTTTTTCACACACAAGCCCATCTCATCATACATCTTAAACTTCCCATGGCCTTGAATTAAACTATCATAGGTTTCCGTGTCCGGCGATACACTGGATGCTTTCATCTCACTTAGAAAAAACAAAGCATCATTAAATTTTCCTTCCATGGAGAAACCATGAATTATTGGATTGTACGAACCTGAAGAAAGTTTGAGACCATGATTTTTCATCTCCTGCAGTGCAGCCACTGCCTCTTCCATCATTCCTTCTTCACCCAACAAACGTATTATTTTGTTATAGTTGAATTCATTAATCCGCGATTCCTCAATTTTCTTCCATATATCAAATACCTATTCATTCAAATACTCAGTAGTCAATCGCTGCAGAGATGCCACGATAACATCTAAATCAAACCAAGAGAAGAGAAAGAAAGGCAACCTCTTCAGTATCCAAGTTTAACGATAAATACCGTAAGACTGCTCAAGAATTTCACCCTAATCTTTCAGTTTCTGATAGAATAATAGTACCACGACGAAAATTAAAGGTAACCATTTTAGCTTAACACAACTAAGACCTATCAGCGTCATAATTTTCCAGGGAGAAAGTTCAAAGGAGAGAGAACCTGAAGGATTTCTTTGGATCTGGAGGCACGTGTAAGAAACCTGACGACGGCCCAGAACTGGTCTTTGGACCAATCTCCATCTTGTTGGAGTATGTGGAGAGGGCTTAAATGTTGCTTCTGAAGCTTTCGCAACAAGGATTTGAGGATGCGATGCTCATGGTAAGTCTCAACAAGAAGGGTTTTGTGCAGTAGGGAATCACTGTGTGAAAATGTATCAGTTGGTGAGACACGAACAGGGGACAGACGGATTTGAGAAGGGAATTTGGGGAAGAATTTGAGGAAGAGGGGGTTGCTAGGTCTCGCTATTGTGCAGCACTTGAAACGGAGATCATGAACAATGGAAATCGGACTCGCCACATTCGCCATTTGAGTCAGCAGCTTAGCGCTCACTCATCCTCCTTGGCCTTGGCGCCCACGAGAGTTTGATACAAGGATCAATTTTAGTTAACCCCCGCCAATACGATTTTGTTTTAATCAAGAATAAAAAAATCCTTGGAGAATAGGGAAAAGTCCCACGTTAAAAGTTTTATTGCATAGAAAGACCAATATCCTCCTCATCAATAAAATAAAATCTTCAGTAGAGTAATTTTTCTGAAATAAAATATTATATCTTGTTCTTCATACAAAAGTTTATTCACCTTTTTTAATAACATTAAAAAATTTAATTAATTGATATATTTATCATTTTTTAATTAGTTTGTGTGATTTATAAAATAATATACTTTTATAATTTAATTCTGCGTATAAATATTTTAGAATAAAAGTTATAATTCAATGATTAATTTAACCTTTTAATTTCTTAAAAAAATTAACAAACTCTTATATTAAAAACAAAATGCGATAACACTGAAATATTAAAGGACTCAAGGGAAATTGTGTTTTGACAGTGAACGAATGATCAAAATTTCTTTCTTTATGTAACACTTTTTATTTTGTAAATGTTTGAAGCTATTGTAAATCAGGAGTTTTGAATTTTTATATGTACACTTGTGAATTTTTATATTGTTAGTTATTAAAATATTTACATCTATTTGTAAATTTAACACTTGTAAGTTTTTGTATGAGCTGTTAAAATTTTATATTTATTATTGTTATTTGTTAAAAAAAGATAAATAATATTATGGTCATGTGATATCAAAATATAATTCTATCTGGTCTTTTAGTAGTGCAATGTAATTTCAAAATCTTTTGATACTTAATTGAAATAAAGTCACATAAGTGGGGTTTACCAGAAATTCTCCTTATTTAATGAACAGTCAAGACAAAATACAATTAAAGTTTAGACTCCCTTGCGCTTAACCATGATTTTTATGAGAAAATTTTTTTCCTGAATGTTTTATCCAGAAAGTGGAATCTTTCTTCTCCTTTTTCTTTTTCTTGATACAAATAGGCTATGTTATGTATTCATAGAAGTTCAAATTCTTTGGCCAAAAAAAGAAGTTCAAATTCGTGGAAGAGAACCCTTTCATGATTAACATTATGCCCCTTTTTTTACTATGGAACTAAAAAGTTGAATTAGGGTTGAAATTGAAAAATGAGCATGTTTAATATGTAAGAATCCAGTTTTATAAAAATGATGAAATTAGGTTCTATGTCTACCCCATAGAATTGGTTTAAGTTCCATGAAAGAGAAATTATCTTTTCATTATACCTTCTAATATTTTATCAATTTACAACTCTTTCACTTTTCAAATTCTAAAGCCACTTTGCAAGTATTTGTGAGTTTGAAAACTTAGAAAAACAAAGAGAGTAAAGAAGATGACACTGCAACTCTAAACGTTCTCAGTGCCTCGATCTTGTCTTTATATTCATATCAGATTTGTTTTGTTTTTACAAGCTGTCAATTACAACTGAAATTTGTTAGTGAGTTACAGCTGTCAATGAAACTGAAATTGGTTAATGACCTTTGGGTCATGGCCCAAATGGACTATAAGTCCAATATCTGACATTTCCCCTGCTAGTTGAAACTTAACGAAAAACAATAGAAAAAGCTGAGGGAGAGTAAACACTCTCTAGTGGTACAACTCTTAGTTTCTCACGAAAGCTTGCAAACAGTGCAGAGGGTAGTGCTTTTGTCAGAATGTCTACAACTTGTGATGTGGCAGGAACAAAACCCACACGCAATTCACCACCAGCAACTTTCTCACGCACAAAGTGTAAATCTAGCTCAAAATGCTTTGACTTATTATGGAGAACAGGATTGGCAGACAATGCTACAGCTCCTGTGTTGTCACACCAGATTGTGGGAGTGCCTACTACTTCTATGCACATTTCTTTTAAGACAGCTAGTAACCATAAGACATCTGCAACTGAGTCTGCAACACTCCGGTATTCAGCCTCTATAGTAGATCTTGATACCACTGGTTGTTTATGAGAGGTCCACATTATAGGATTTGGTCCCAAGTAGGTGCAAAAACCACTAGTTGAAAGTCTATCTTCAGGTGAGGAACCCCAATCAGCATCAGTGTGACATCCCGAAGTATTGTCCCTGCTTAGTCACCCGTAGGTGCAGGGTTTTGTCCCTCCAGGTGCAGCCGTAGCCACCCAAAAGGGCCCTCGAGACATCAGGGATCCTTTCATCCCGGCTACATATAGCCTTCACTCTGGACGAGTCTGCCCAATGTGGGCTCTTTCCCCACCACCGGAACAGAGCCGTCCTCGGCTCTGATACCACAATTGAAAGATCCCTTTCTACTAACAATACATTTAACTTAATTAACTCTTATTAAAAAAATAACCATGATTATAGGTGAGTTTTTTTTTTTTTTTCAAAAACTTTATATCATAAATTCCACACATAAGACCAAGGGCACAATTAACATGAGGGTTAAAACCCAGCCCACTAGTCTTCACTTTTCCACATTGCAACAGTTACCAAG
>QFDD01002254.1:0-26651 GCA_006871305.1 Vachellia collinsii | reverse complement strand
ACCTTCTACTCTCATTTTTCGATCCACTCCGTTTTGGTTGATAAGTAGGGTACTTGCATGGGATGATCTCCCCGTTTATATACTTATCCCCTACAATTAACATTAAACATTTAAATTTAGTCTTGACAATATCAGGATAAAGTATGGAACAGACAGATACTTGGCTTTGAACTAAAGAACTGCGTACCTCCATAATCCTTATTTTTAACATCTATATAGGAGTCTGGCAGCACCCAAAGGACTCCAGGCAAACCTAGAGGCCAAAACACACAAATTAGATGACATGAAAGTAATAGTAGAGAAGCCACTAAAAATGTAAACAAGACAATCCAGAGATAATAATTTACCCTTAAATTTCTCAGATGTTGCTTCATCAACAGTGCACTGAAATCCAGTGTAGGTGGTGGTACTAAAGGCATACATGTTCTTCTTAGCTTCTTCCATGCTGATACACAAGACCAAGACATAATAAATTGGCAATACTCAGGTTGACAAGCATTGGATTCATCATATAACAGAAGCATGACATTTTATCATGAAATTTTATGTTCCTTTAACATGGAAGTCACACAAGCAATTGTCCCCATGATAATTGTCCCACTGAAACCGAAATGAGTAAATTCGTAATGCGCATACTTGTAGTTTCATAATTCATACCACAGCCTTCTGCCCCAACCACCTCAAACTCAAAACATATAAAAATACGACGAGATAAAAGCCCCATTTCTTAAGTCCGTCTAACTTTTGGTACCAAAATTATTACCAGTTACACAGAACATAGATTTTATTGATTTCAAGAAGGGTAAAAAGGAGCAAGGTTTAGGTGTTAGCTATCAGATTCACCGATAGAACTGTAGTATGAGCAAGCAAGAATTTTCCAGAGTCAACAGTGAGGGCCTGCCTAATAGCAACCACATGACAAACTTTATCTAAGTTTTGTTCTTGCAATAATTAGTCATAGTAATAAAACTTCAAAATGATTTATCCGTTCTTCACAAGAATCCAGCTGTTTTATTTCCAACATTTCACTCGATAATTAATTGTCACGATCATCGAATCATAATGTATAGATTTATTGAGTCGGAGAGATATCATAATCCAAAATGAAGATAAAATTAAGACAAATCCCATTCTCCCTTCAAAAGAAACAAGGGAACATCAACAAACGTCAAAATTCCAGCTTCGACAACCAAATCAACCACCAGCTCCCAACAGCACAAGAACGTAGCTAGCGGGGCACCCAGAGGTCAAAAACTGTTCAATATTACCGCAAAAGCTAAAGGGCAAGAAACCGCCCAGAAAAGCAAATGACAAACGAGCTACCATGTTAAGACCAATTCAGATGAAAATCCTACACTTAACATATTTTCCATAAAGAAAACACAAGGGAGGACATTCAAGAAAGGTCAATGAGAAGAAAGTCGAACGAACCTTCCTAGGACAGTGGCGAGGGTATTGAGGTAAGTGTCAATCATCTGCTCCCTAGTAGGCACAGGGTCCTTAGGGAACTCCATAACAATCAGCCAATGGTTGTAGTCACAACCAGGCAACATAATAGTCTCCCTCTGTTCCCCGCCACTGCTCCTCTTCCCCGAGTAATCCCCATCGACGGCCGCCCGAATCCGCATTCGGGCACGAGTACGGGTCGTGTTCGAATGCGAGAGATTCCATCCGAATCGAAGAGTGCTCACAGTGTTGAATATTGAGGTTTTAGGGTGAGAATGAAGGGTTAGGGTTTTAGGGGAGAAAGACAGAGGCACTGTCGCCATTGAAGGAGACGATGCTTAAGAGAAATGGAGAGACAATGTTTTAGTGTTCGGCCTTGTGATTGAGGATAAGGTTCAGAAACAAGATTGAGATATTATTCTCCTTTTATATATATAGGCCGCGATTCAGACGACGTCGTCCCCTTTCGTTCCTTCCCTGATTTTTAAGAGTAGTGTGCTGCCTTTAAAATTGGCAAAAGACATATTATGGCTCTAATTAGCAAAATCTCAAGTCAAACCCTCTGTTAATTTGAGATTTTGAAGTCTTATAAAATCATATAATTGCCCTTGCTTTTTTTTTTTAAAAAAAAAAAATCCTTTACTTGCAACACCAACGACCCCCTTTGACTGACAGTCATTAAAGTTCCAATAACATTGTCGGGAATTGATTGTTGGAGGTTTTTTCTTTTCACTTTTGGGCATATTTTAGTAATTTGCAAGATTTATAAATGATAAGATTATAATTATATTGATAAAATCTATTGTAAGTATTATGTGTGGGTCAGTTAAAAACGAGAAGTTTTATGCCAACTACTCATCGCTGAAGCTTTGGTCTTGGGCATTGCTTGCAATCAAAGATCTTAAAATACTCTTGAAATTTCTGAAACAAGAATAGTTAACAATAAAATAAGAATGGTAAGTAGTAAAAATGAAGTAGTAAACATGGCTATGGTTGATGATTGTTTCCCAATGATTACTACCATTTTGCTATTTACTACTCTAATTTCTCTATTAATTACTTTTATTTCAAAAATGCATTAGGCACTAGAACTCCAATGATTGCTAGCCAACAAAGTTCCTAATTAATTTTTCAAATTTTGAAACAAGAGTAGTTAATAACGAAATAAGAGTAGTAAATAGTGAAACAAAAGAAGTTATTAGAAATGTGGTGCATGTGTATATATGCACAATATACCTCCTAATAACTACTTTTTCCTATGCCTTTATATATGAGAAATGAGACTACGTATATATTGTATTCCGTTAGATTGATAATGAGATAAGATATTGTGGCTTGATGTATTCAGCTATGGCTGAATTGTTCTAAGAGTTAAATAATACTATTTGATTGTTGTTACATTGTGCCACGTTATATCCCTTAATTTCTCACCATCGCTTGTTTGTATTCCTCGTGAGTTGTTTTGTTAGTTGCTAAGGTTTTCATCTCACCCGATTGCTATTAACATTTTCAAATGATATCTCTAGTGTGGGGACATTAGGGAAGGCTCTAGAGGCTTGAGCTTGGCTATAGTTGTTGTATAGCCTCCCCCTCTATTTATGTGTTGAACATGATGTGTATTTCCATTGTAAGACTCATGTTTTGTGCATTTTATGATTCATATTTTTGATGATGATTTGATTATTTTGGTATAGGGTCAATAATAGATGTGTTGCTTTTGGGCTCCAAAGCTTAAGGCCCAATTATTAAAGTGGTTTGTGATTCAAAATATTGTTATGAAATTAAATGAGAAGAACATTAATATTCATGATATCTCCTATTTTAATGGTTCAAAACTTTCTTATCATAAATAAGATTTGAAATAGAAGTTTGATTCCTTTTTAACCATGATAATGTTTTCTCTCAAGTTATCTTTGTTTCTTTTCTATTATGAAATGAAACTCAAAATGCAGTTCATAAAAACCAAAAACAATCTCAAAGCATTTCATATGAATGCGATATAATTTTCAAAACATGGTGGTTAGATTTCATGCTTTGTCCATGATTTTTTCTTAGTATTGCTATCGTATCTTTCTCAATACAAAGGCTTTTGGAACAATTCTTATTGCATTCGAAAATAGGCTCAAGGAGCTTTTTAGGAATATGTCATTTGTAAAGTTTTGGGTTGAATTGAGAGACTTATGTCTGTTGCAAGTTGACATTTATACCAAAAACCTAGAACTTGCTCAAGTCATTTGAGTTTACTCTAGTCATGACCCATTATTGCTTGAGTCATCTTATCTTTGCTCAAGTGGTATCCAAATATTCAGCATTGTTTAAGTCATGTATTCCTTGCTTACGTTATAACTCAATTTTTCTTTATGGTTGTTAGAGTCACTTTGAAGTGTACCTGAGTCAAGTTGGAAGTGAATATTTGTTGCTCAAGTGATTAAATGTTTGCTCGAGTGAATGTTTAAACACTTACTTAACAAGCTTGCTTAAGTGATTACTAGAAGTTCATAATAACTTGGTTCTCAACTTGCAATGCTCGAGTCAATTAAGAGCTTGCTTAAGTCAATCTACTTATGTGTTGAAATATCTTATAACTTTCATGTTTGGTGTAATACACTTCATTATAATCTAAATACATTAACTCGGTAACTTGTAGGTCATTTAACAGCTACCTCTTAATTTAAGAGAAATAAATCTTGTTCCAAGAGTTTGAACTACAAAAAGAAATTATCATCTGAAATATCAACACTACACCAACAAAAGATTTAAACACTTTCAACTTCCTACTGTGATTTGTCAAAGAAAAGTGACATCATCATGTATTCAAAGGGATTTGCCAGCCAACATTTTCATCTTGAAAAACAAACATGTCTAAACAGCTAATTCATTGAAATAAGATTTAATCAAAATATTTGTTGTAACTTGCAATCACAACTTCAGTTCATCCAACTCTTGACACTAAAAATTAGGATATGTTAGTTGGGACAAAACTTGAATCCTTGTTATGTTAATATTAATCTTTCCTAAAGTTCCATACCTCAAAATAACTGTAGGTGACTTCCAAAAAACACAAACACTTCTCATTTGTGTATCTTATGCAGAAATGGTCAATAAAGAATTAGCTTGTTATCCATAGGTATAGAATCCTTCCATCTTCCTATGCAAAATATTGCATGTGTCGGCTACATATAAGGGTGGAAACAAACTAGACCAGGCTAGGCTCCACCCCAAATAGGTCAAGCCTGTTTTGTGAGACTGGCTTGGCTTGTGGTCTATGTACATGCATTTTTTTGGCATCTGTGCTTGGGCTTGTATGAGGCATGTTTAGCTTGTGACTTATATAAAAGACTGTTTTCAAAATGAGTTTTTATATAATTATATAAAATGCATAATAGATAGGAAAGTAATATATTGATCTAGTGGTAAGGATTATTAATCATCACTTAAGTTGAGGGTTTGATTCTTCCCATCTCCAACCCTTCTCTCATTTTTTTTTTAAATTGCATATATATAGCCTGGTGTGTTTAGGGAATTGGCTTTTTAGGTGACCTAGGTTTGTTGCTGGCTTGTACAAGCTTTTACAAGCAAGGCCATAGACATTTGATAGGCTACCTGACTAGTTTCCACCCATAGCTGCATACCTAATTGAAATATAATCACTGTTAATCAAGATAGCTTCAGCCAGATGAAACTGACTAAAAATTATAATTAAATAACAAAAAAAAAACAAAAATGGACATTCTAACTTACCTGTCAATGCCATGTAGCTTTGTGATATGAGTCCAAGTATCTTCAGATACTCTAATGAAAAGGATTTTATCTTTGAAGCCTTAGTGTTCTGTAGACCAAGACTGAAGATCACCTTTATTATTATTTCATTAATAGGAACTTGGGTGCAAGTTTCTGCATCTGGACATAGCTGAAAAAAAAATTTGAAATCGCCCTTTCCACCTGCATTTCAAGTTATTATAACATAAAAATTAGATTCATTCAAAAAAATGTTTCATATATTATTTTCCAAAAACTATCTTACAAAATGGATATGAAAAATATGAAGACCTTATTAAGATTTGAGAAAACAGTACAAATGAACAAATATTTTTTTCTCCAATAGAAAATGAAAAGCTAAAAGGAGATTTGTAAGAATATACAAAAAATTGCAAGTGTGGATGTGCAAGAAGCTCAAGATTGGGTCATTCACGGAAAAAGGGATGACCTAGATGAAGAAATATGAAAGAAATGAGCAAACAACGAGGAAAAAAAAGATGATTCTATGGTGCAAAATTTATCAAACCTTGTTAGTGGTGCAAAATCCTCTTTGATGAGTGCTCCACAAACACTTATTCTAGCTACGTGTAAAATATGGAAATTCCAGTGGTGATTGTGTTGAATCTTGCAAGAATTGGATTCTCTGAAGATGGTTAGTGTTGACTTTACAATTACTATTGTGCTTCGATATTGTTATTGACTTAAGGTATTCTCTTATGCATTATAGGCATGCCACATATATGTAACTCTTACAATGGCACAAGGGTTTGTTTTAATCCACCAATCATAGAGGTCCGACAATTCATTGATAGGTTTGTCATCTTAGATTCCTTCATATCAAGATTTTTTGAACAGAAACAATTATTTTCATTCATATCAAATGAAATAATTAACACTTACCATGACACTTCAGTCACCCTAACACATCATCACCTTTATTGACTAGCCTGAACCAATAGATGCCATCTCAGTCAACTCAACCATCTTCATTAGCATTGATGTGCAAGGATAACCATATACCTATTATCAACATTGCTGAATAGAAAATTGTGCCTTTTTTGCACAAATATTTCCATATCTACTAATGAAATTTTTCCGTACATATCCTTATTCAAAGGATGATATATTTATGGTCAACTGTTAGATACAAAAGTTGGAAATAGTTTATGGTTGGATTTATGATGAATGTGGTAAGTGTTCTTCAAAGCTGAAGGATGACAATGGAAAATTGAAGTGCCCATCTTGCAAAAAGGAATTGGATTCAGTTGAGCCCAAGTAAGATGTTGCCAATAGTCTTATCCTCACATTAACTAAAAGTGACTATTATGAATAATATTGGAAGTTATTACTTGTTTTACAATTAATTCACAACGAAATGTAGTAAATATCACCAATATAACTGCTTTAATGTTTATTCTGTGAAGTTGACAACATAATAACTATGTCCTTCAACACACAGGAAAAATATGAATATGACATCCCTGATGAGCTAGACTATATTATTGGGAAAAGAGTGTCACTTAACCTAAGTGTAATGACTATAATGCTAGGCATCCCTCGGTCAACATTAGTGTCATTAACTACAAGATATGTGAGGACTCAATGGACCAGTTTACCCAAATATCTGTAGAGGTATATTGATTGTGTTAAGGTTTTTTGTCATGAATATGAGATTTCTAAGTTCTCCTAATGACAACTTCACACAAGCATTGTTTAAGTATCCTCATACACTAGTGCAGTTTACCTCATGTTATTAAAAGTATTAACTTTACTTTTTGTCCATTCATTCATCAGTTGGTGATATACTTTTCTTCATCTATTTCATGTTTAATCTGTTCCTCTAGCTAAATCTAGTACCTCAACTCACAATAATTCCATCATTTGTAGCATGTTCATCAACTCATATCAATTTGGATCTAGATGATGTTTCAATTGCTGACTTTTCACGTAACTCAACACCATATACAGTCAAAGCGAAGCAGTGTAACACAACAAAGCATAGTCTTCCTACTCCAAATCCTACAATCATTTCACAACCATTTACCATGTCTGGACAAGATAGGGCTCTCAAATCCATCAAGCAAGAAAAGAATTAAAGTGGATGTGGTTACACAATATTAAGATTGTTATCAGTCCTAATTCACCTAGTATATGGTTGTGCTCTGTTCTTTCTATTTTGCAAACTCTTTATTTTGTCATATTATATATCAAAGTGGTCCTACTTTCATCGTTCAAGTTAAATGAATTAGGGTATTTTACTCCTTTCATTTTTTAGAAGCGCTATTCAGTTAATGGCTTGTAAACTAGTATTGTTTTTACTTATCTGATGGTTTAAATTAAAATATTATGTACCAAACAGTGGTGTTTGCCACATTTCATTGGTATACCAAATGTGAAGAATGGAGTTATACAGATGAGGTATGTGAAGAATGAACATAACATTTCTCAAAAATAAAATTTATAAAATATTTTCCTAAAAAATACCAATCAAGTGACATTTATTTCTACCCTTAAACTATAAGGGATTTGATTCCTCTAAATGGTACGTAGGCCCTAGGCTTTCTTCATAGGTCAAATAGAACTTTGTAAATATATAATTATTCCTCTTTATTTTATCTTTGTAAGGTCACAACGGTATTGCATTGGGCATTACAATAAATGAACAGGTGATAAGGATGAACGAATATTAGAAGAGGGGATAATTGCATTGAAAAGAAAAGCTATATAATAATGTTATGTAAAGTCAAAAGGTATTAGCTAGCAATAGTGGTTTGTACAAATAAGGATAAAGGAATGTACATGTGATACTGTTTTAGCATTACAATATTTGAATAAGTGATAAGGAGGAAGGGATCTTGGGATAGTGGATAATTGCATTGAGAAGGAAAAATGTTGAATTATGTTACATCAAGTGGAAAGTCATTAGCTAATGGGAATTGGAATTATGTTCCAACTTTCAAATATCCATTAATCTAATAACAACAACTACATCAGTGAGGGAACATATTCACATAGATTCGACTTGGCGCTCTTAAACCATTTCACATGATATGATAGGTAGACTTCATTACACAAAGTCCAAATAAAAAGAAAAGAAACTTTAGGTCGCAATTTCGATATCACACATTATTAAACTACAAGGCATGAGTTTGATAGCTAGCAATCCAAGAACCAATAAAAAATTCAAAATTCAAAAGTTATTAATGTAAAACTGAGGGTATTCCCAAAATTTAATATGACTAAAGTGAGAAAGTAAAGCATATAGTAGCAGGTTGTAAATATAAGGGCTTTGATAAATGTTCAATTTTCCCATACCCATAGAAAATATCCATAATAAGAAACTTTGAGATGTGGGTGAAATAGTTGGTATACCATTGGTGTAAATGGTGACATTTTTTAATGTGAGATGTAACATTACTAAGGCCAGCCTGTTTGATAAGTTGGGAAACTCAAAAAACCATGTAGCAAGCCCGAGCCTCTTAAACATGTTAGGACAAGTCTAAGCCTAAAAAAACAGAAGGTAGGAAACTCACATTTGAATGGCTATTCAGTTAATGGTCTGGCCTCGTGAATTTGTGATCCCTTTCATTGTTGTTCGCCACAGACCGCATCTATATAACTTTCATTCTTCATGTCTAAAAATTTTATACCCATTCTCATATACTTTATTAAATTGTTCCAACAACTCATGCATTCCAAAAACACATTTCCATAAACAGTGAACTAACAATGAACTAATAATAACTCAGATGATCCATCATTGTTGTGTGACTAGAATCAAAATTTTCCCCACTACTCATCTAATATTGGTCCTCAAATTCCCATCTTCTCTTATGTCCCAACTCCATTTAAAGACAAGTCCAACTCAGACTAATATGACTGGTATTTTTGTTGATATTACCAATGTACAACCTCATCGTCAAGATCCTCTTTGTAGAACTATAAAGGCAAGTTTGTTAACTTAATGAAACACCCCCATTTAATTGTTTACATTCTCTTCACTTATTAAATGTTATAATATATCTTGCTTTCCAAGTTCTCCCACTTCTACAAAATTAGGCTCTTCGGCCCCATAATGGCAATCAAAATGAAATAGACAACCGTGTATTCAAGAGGGGGAGTGCTAGGTATAAATCTCTTCTCACACTACCCATTGGAAATTCTCACAATGCACTAGAAGTTGAAAAATGTTTCTGTTATTGACCATTATCATTTTTTATTATGACGTGCATGTTTTCTTTGCATTTGATATTGTGACTAATTGGTTTAGAAGATTTTATTTATGCAGCTATAATCAAAAGTCAAAGAAAATTTCCAAAATTGTTGTTTGTTGCAAATGACAATAAAACTGGTGATAGTTCAAAAGCAAATTCAACCAGAGCCAATCCTTACCTCTCACAAGGTTTGTTTGGTTTCAATATGTTTCAGTTATTATTTTCTATCATAAAGTAAATGTTAGGTAGATTACATACCAAATAATATTATTATTAACCTCAATTATTAAATATATATTTTTAAACAAACTAATCAACTCATAATAGTTATTGCAATCAATTTTGTACAAATGTCAAAATACTATTTCATTCATTTAAAGTATTAGACCCCATTCATTACACATGTACAACTTATCTGGGCAAATTAAAATTGGGCAGCCTAGTATCTTTTCATGCTTAAAACTTCTCCCCCTCTTATACAATAATGGACCCTATTTTGATGTTTTTAATTTGCCTTTGTATATTGTTATATTTTCATCATGCAAAACAAAACCAGCATTATTTTAGTTGAGTTTAATTGTGGTCGTAAAGTTATATGTGTGCATACCTATTGACATTTAATTGTTATGTCTTCACATAAGCTATAAACATTTTCCCATACCTAATATTAAGTATCAATAATCATTATTCTATGTATACCACAGTTGCCTATGAAAGAGGGAAAGGGATATAAAAAACTAGGACAGCAACTGGGATAGCTTCAAGATCAACACTTACCACTAACAATACATCTTATTACAGGCATGATTTTTCCACCGCTTAATTATATCAACAATAACACCTACCTTACCACCATTACTTTTGTGTATTTCCACAATCTAAGATAACTTTAAAATACTAAATTTTAATATGAAACATTTTATTACATAACTTGTAACTCTCTGCAATGAATGAAAATGTTTATTCATTGTTTTCATTATGATATTTATTTATACATTCTTGTAGACTCTGAAGTTAACTATGGCAACAAAGAATTTAGCCTTACCAATAATTATTCTAATAGCAAGGACAATGAAGAGATATGCTCCAAGCTAACCATTGGTAATAAACCTCACATTGGTTCTATATATTTCACATTTTCTATTATTGCAAATCTTATTGTTGTAGTAACAAAAAAAAAGTACACATTAAATGCAATAGGTCAAAATTATGGGAAATTCATCAAAACCAATCCCCATGCTAGCAAAGATAATCAGGCTATGGTAGAAGACCTAGGTATGAATGTCTTTGTTAATGCATGTCTTATAGTTAAAGCTCATTATTGCACCTATATTAAATATTTTACTCCTGTTCTCTTATAGGATATTTAGATGAATGTGACCTTGATCATACTTATCAACATTATGGTACAATGTTTTGGTATGCTTACAAGCTAAAGAAGGATAAAAAACAACATATTGCTAAGTCTTTATCAATGTGTTGTCAAAGGGGTAAAGTTGCCTTGCTAGCAACAACATCTCCTTTACCCATATTATTTAGTTTGTTCTTTGGTAAGATGACAAAGCTTTTAGGAAACTTTCATGACAACATGTTCTATTTCACATCAATGGGTTGGAAGATTAATCATGTCAACAAGAATGGTGGAGGCTCATATTCATTTGTCCTCAATGGGATGAACTATCATAATATTAGTAGTTTATTACCAATCAATGGAGTCAAGCCAATCTTCTCATAACTTTACATATTCGATACTGAGAATAAGGTGGCTAATCGGATTTCTGCTATAAGGTAAAACTTTTCATGGCATTTAATTTCAATATAATAAATTTAGTTTCCACTTTGTCCATTTAGAAATTTTTTATCATTACTTTGTAATCTTTTCCATGTAAATATCACTAGCAAGCATCAAAATGACGCAATACTTGATCCAACCATTGTTCAAATAATAAAGAGTACGTTGGATGATGACAACCCATATGTTAAATAGTATTGGTTTGCCTCCAAGATGTTAAGCAATGGTTCAGTGTTAAAGATGAAGTTATGCCTAATAAGTAGCAAGAATAATGATAGCAGAAATTACAACGTCCCAAATACCTTAAAAGTAGCAACTTTAGTTGTTGAGGACATGGACATGTCGTTCTCTATCAGAGACATCATCATTGAGAAGCAATTAGGCCATTCCAAGTGGATAAATGAATTACATACTTCTTATTTGCCATTATAATACCCTATTTTGTTCCCTTTTGGGGAGGATGGTTACAAGGATGATATTGTACATAAAGATGACACTCTTTGTCAAACCAAGAGAAAAAAGGGTTAGCATGCGTGAATACTTTTCCTACCATTTGTTAACTAGACACGATGAAGTATCTATCTTACTACAAGCATCAAGATTGCTACAACAGTTTATTGTTGATACTTACATAATGATTGAATCACAAAGATTGTTGTGGGTTAGGACACACCAAAAGGAACTACTTGTTGAGTTGTACCAAGGCTTATTAGATGTTGTTCTTAGAGGTGAAACAAATGTAATGTCAACTGGAAAATGAATTGTGTTGCCTTCATAGTTCACAAGCTGATGCACGTTACATGATTCAAAATTACCCAAATACAATAGCCATCTACAGGTGGGTTAGATATCTTGACATCTTTTTAACATTCACTTGCAACTCTACATGGCCTGAAATCATTCATCACGATGAACTTATGAACTTAAAAGCCTCAGATAAGTTAGAGATTGTGTCTCAGATATTTAGAATTAAGTTACATACTTTATTGACAACCATCAAATAGGAGAGGATCTTTGGCACAATTAGAGTAAGCCAGAACTCACTCTTTTTAATACTATGCTTATATTAAATTTGTTTGAATCAAACAAAACTGACATGCATCGTTTTCATGTACTTATATCTCATTTCTTTTAGACTGGTAGAAGTATATACCATTGAGTTCCAAAAAAGAGGTATCCCACATGCTCATATACTTCTATTCCTAGAGCCTCATGATAAAATTACAACTACCAAAGCTATGGATCAAGTCATTTCTATTGAAATTCTAGAAAGATCAAAGTCACATAGACTTTACAAATTGGTTAAGAAATTCATGACCCATGGGCTTTGTGGCCATAACTGTAACACCCTCCATTTACGCAGTCTATTATGTATTTGGAAGCGAGATAGTTCAGGCAAAACATTAATTAAAGCTCATAAATTAAAATTTTCATCTTGATCATTGGGTTACTATTCATTTGGTATTTCTGGGTTTTTCGACCCAACTTTGAAAAGTCATAGCTAATTCTAGAAAAATCATCTAAGGGTGTTCTGAAATTCTTTTAAAAGCTCTTGTAGTCCTTTATATGAGAAAAATATAATATTGGCCATATATTATGCCTATTAATATAGTTTATTAATTTACTAAACTTGCTATGCTTTTCTAATGCACTTTGCATTTCAACTTTAAAAATTCATAACTTAATCTATAAAGCTTGAATTAACCTCATTTAGGACTTGATGGGAATCCCTATGTGTCTAATTTGTTCATAAAATTATCATGAATAATAGAGATTATTTACTTTGCTTCAGTGAATTAAACATTTATCACACCCTGAAAACCATTCAATTTGAATAGTCATGATCAGGTATATTAAAATCATACTTTCAAGGTCATACTTAGGTATATAATCACTTATCATTTATCAATATATATATCATAGGTATAGGCCAAGTCCTCACATTGAATTTAAATAATTTATAAAAATTGCTATACATTTAATAACTTGCAGTAAAATAATGCTTCGGAGGCTTATCTCTCTTGTTTTGCTTACCCTTTGCCTCTTGCATTCACTTTTCTCTTGGAAGCTTGTAACATAGCATGGTTAGTTATTGATGGGTGAGAGTCAAAGAATCCCAGTAGCAAACAATTACCATTCAAGCAATCAAGTTATACTTCCATTATTTAACTCAGTAACAAATAGCATTGCTAAGGCTTAAATATAATCAAGAGTGTAACACCTCTCTTTTCTAGCTTTATTATCCCTTATAGACCTTAATGTGACCCTTAGAGTCCATTATGTAAGCTAGAATTAGTTATCTTGGTGAATTTCAAAATACCTACTTGAGTTACTATTCCTTCATAAACCTAGAATTTTGGCCCAACTTTGAAAATTCACAACTAATTCTAGAAAAATTTAAACCAAGTGATTTAAGTTTCTAATTAAAGCTTTCTCAACCCCTTACAAGGGAAAAATATTTCTTGGACCAAAGTAATGCCCAATCAAAGCTGAAAATAGTTGGAAAAATCATTGTTCATTTGGTCTAAATTGGGGTATTTTGCTATGGCGAACTTTTCCAATGAAAACGAAAGTTGCTCTCTGACCATGTTCGCTGCAGTGAACTTTTGAGTTCACTATGGCAAACTCTTCTAGAAGGTACTTTGCCAGGGTGAATTTTATGCTATCAAATTTTCAGATTTTTTGCTAAACTTTAAAAAATCATAACTTTCTCCACACAAGTCCAAATTAAGCAAACTAGGACTCTATAGAAATCTTGTAAAAATATCTACTTGCAAGCAAAATTTCATAGTAATTGGATTCCATTTTCTTAAATTATCCTATTTTATCACTTTTTAAGGGCTTTGGACCATTTTTAGCCAAGTTGCATACTTCTTTCCTTTTCTTTATGAATTTCACTTCAAAACACACTTAATTACAACACATAGCACTAAAATAACTTAGTGTTGGGATTTACTTTATATTTATCCATAATTTGCATAAAAACCATGTAGATTTACATCAAAAGTCATATATAACACATAGGTGCAAATTCCAACTTCATAGAAGCCATCACCACTTACTCTTGGATTTCCGTGCATTTACTCTTTGAACTTGTGCCTATTGGTTATCATTGGAATGGGTGAGATTTCAAAGAAATCCCAGTAGTAAATATTTCTAACAAGAACATCAACATGCATGATTAATTGAATATAAACTAGTATGTCATGACATAAACAACAATACTTTACTTCTAATATATTTGTACAAGGCCAAGGCAATCAAAGCATAGCTACAACCATGCATACTCATAAGAATTTTCATGTTAGTGGCTACAACCACACATAAACATGGCAATTAACATATACAATAATCAAATGCAATGTGAATGTAAAAGTTAGAAGTGTTGCTGCCTCAGAGCTTTACTTTCCAATCTGACTTGAAATGGCATCCTCTTGTACTTGTCACACTTTTTAATACTCTTTTGCTCCTACACATAATATGGTGCTTTTGGGATCAATATAAATTCATTACTAGAGCATTCTAACTTACACAACTCAAGCTTAGTAATTAGAGATCTTTAACTTTCTAACTTTGGCAATTGAGGTTATAATGTTTCCAAAAGTGTGCTCCTGATCTCACCCTACACAAATTCTCATTCTAAATCCATTAGAATCATCAAAACATTCAAAATCATCCTTTTTCCCCTCATAACTACAGCTGGACGAAATTCATAACAAATTGGAGGAAAATGAGGTTTTGCAATATCTCTTGTCATATACATGCATAACCTCACTCCTATACCAATTTCCTTTAATTCAATAACTTAAAACATTCATTTTCCATGCATCATCAATTCAGTCACAGCCAAGGGATGAGGGTTTATTGCCAAAAATTCATAGCAAGCCTCAATCAACTCAATCAAAGCATCTACATGTAGCAAAACATGTATAGAGTTGATCTAAGATGCTTGTTACTTCCAATTCATGCTATTTCTCATTTTCTCTCACTAAACCTTCCAAGTACCCTTCTTGGAACTCATCACACAGAGCCTTAGAGAGAAACTAAACTGATAGAAAGGAAGAATAGAGCTCATAGATTGATTTATTTGGAAGAATCAAGCCAAAAACCACTTCTCACCTTTGATTCTTGCTTGATTTTTCCTTCCCTTTGCTTGTTCTTCACTTTCAGCAGCTTCTCTCTCCACTCTTGGCTCAAGCATGAAAATGAGGACAGAAAATGGCTTAGGAATGTTAGGATGGCTATCACCCAAGAGGGGGGGTGAATTGGGTATTTCAAAAATTTTGCTATTCAAACCTTAATTAATCAAAATATCCAAATTATAAGTTGATAAAAATAGATAATGAAATTGGATAGAGTGAGAATGGAATCATTAGAAATAAATGGAGATGAAAGAAGAATAAGCACACAGAGATTTATCCTGGTTCGGTCCTATCTGACCTACGTCCAGTCCTCAGACTCCTCTAAGATTTACAATTCACTATATCATCCAAGTTTAACCCAGGACTTGGAAAACCATTACAGTCACATATTCAATAATACACATACATGGCCTATTTCAAGTTTGTAACCGTGGGTACTTGAGACCATAAACTTTTCCAGGTATTTATGAAACCCACTCAAGTTTGTAACTGTTGGTACTTGAGAAACCCCACAAATTTAACTGGACATTTGTGAAACCGATTCAAGATTTAACAAAGGTACTTGAGGACCTTTACAATCACTCCCCCTTACCACATGTCAAGGTTACACTCTATTTCACTCAGGTCTATCCTAAGTTACTCTCAAAGGTTGGGATGATTTTATCTGGGAAATACTTCACTCTATGAAGCAGATTATATTATCACTGAAGCTCATGGAGAAGTATAATATCAGAGTCCTAATGTTGTTGTGTGATTTCACACTCTACGTGTTGTGCTTGGTGACTCTGTATACTTCATCATCTTTCTCTGTTGGCTTTGATTCTTGTGTTCTATCTTTCAAATTTGTAATCTGTTCGAACAATATTTGTTAGTTGAAAGATAAAGAATAGCCATTGTGAAGTTTCCGTTGAACTTTATATCCGTTACTCCCATCTTCTTTGTTCAACGTTTCACATTTAATGCTTCTGACACTAAGTCTAGTCGTCTCTATGATTTTTTTCCATTGAGCATTTTTGGTGAGACAATCAAGCGACCCATTCTCTGTTAATAAGTAAAAGGAATAAGAATTTATGAGTGCAGATGAGATTCAAATAAATGAAGCATAAAGAAGGAAAGATTTGAGAATAATGAAAAACTTCTGACATTCTGCATTACTGTCAGATAAAGCAAACTCGAGTTACATTTGCTGAAACTCGAGTTATTGAAGAAATAACAAAGTAGAATTCACACAACTTTTGTTGTAACTCGAGTTTTAATAAGAGTTTTGATAAAACTTGAGTTATAGAACTTGAAACTCGGGTTTTCAAAAGTTTCTGTAAGCAAAATCATTTTGTTCTCTTCGAGACTCGAGTCTCATAATTTAAAACTTCAAGTTTCAGGTGTTTGAAATCATAACTTTCATTGTAACTCGAGTTTCCTTAGAAGTTTTGAGTTTAGAAGAAGTTTTTCATCACGAAACTCGAGTTCCATTTGCCAAAACTTCAAGTTTTAGCTATTTTCAAATCATAACTTTCATTGCAACTCGAGTTTCATTGGAAGTTTTCATTTTAAACATGTTCATATCTCGAGACTCGAGTTTTGTCTCCTAAAACTTCAAGTTATAAGAATTTCAAATCATAACTTTTATGTGTAACTCAAGTTTCATTGGAAGTTTTAACTTTAAAACAAGTTTACATCTCGAAACTCGAGTTTCATCTCATAAAACTCGAGTTATATGAAAACTCTTGTTGAAACTTCAAATTTAGAAAGAAGTTTTGAAGTTCAGAAATTTTACAGAGCTTGAAACTTGAGTTCTATTTTCCCAAAACTCGAGTTGTATCAAAAACTTTCGTTGAAACTTCAAGTTGTGAAAGAAGTTTTGATACTCTCTCTTCGAAACTCGAGTTTTGATACTCATAACTTGAGTTCCATCAAAACTTCAAGTTTTGGAAAGAGGTTTCGTGGTTCAAAGAGTTTTCAAAGCCCGAAACTCAAGTTCTATTACTCAAAACTCGAGTTGTGATGAAAACTTTTTTTCAAACTCGAGTTTTAGTTGAAGGTTATGTGAAAAAAGAAATTCCTATGCCCAAAACTCGAGTTCTGTAGACCAAAACTCGAGTTTTGCTCCAAAGAATTGTGAAAAAGCAAGTTCTATGCCCGAAACTCGAGTTCTGTACAGCAAAACTTGAGTTTTACTCCTGACTCAACACATGTTTCAGATTTCAGCACAAAGCTCAACTTGCAACGGCCATAACTCTCTCAATTCAACTCCAAAATTTGCAAATAAGATATCCTTGGAAATCTCCTTGAGTCTACTTTCAAATGCAATAAGAATCAGTCCAAAATATTCTGTATTACAAAAGGTATGGTAGCCACAATAAGAAAAGGTCAGTGATAAAACGATAAATCTGACCACCAAGTTTAGAAAATCATATCTCCTTCATATGAAATGATTTGATGCTTTTCTTGATTTCTATAAACCGCATTTTGAGTCTCGTTTCATATGAAACTGGTTTCATATCAATCGAATTTGTGGTTTGGGAGATATAGTCAAAATACTGAACATATATTGAGCTGACAGAAGCAGAGTTGAACAGAGGAGCTCGAAACTCGAGTTTTAACTTCTTAAAACTCGATTTTTGGCTCAGAAATCTCAAACACTTCAAGTTTTACTTCATAAAACTTCAAAAACTCATTTTACTCGAGTGTTTGAGTTAGAACTCAAGTTTTGACTTCCAGAATCAGTTTTGAGCATCCAAATGAAGGTTAGATGATATGTAACTCAATGTATGATGATATAACATATATGTAAACTTCAAATTGAGTTATTTAACCACATCATCTTCCAATTCCAAATATAAAAACTTGAAACTTGATGTTCTCATTTTATTTTATAAGATCTTCCTACTTCTTTATTCTCAACAATTAAACTCAAACAATTTCTCTCATTTTCATTGACCAAACTATATAAGAAATTTACATTAAATATAATAGTTAGTCAATATACATTGTAAAAACTTTTTGCTCTTATATATTTGACATCATCAAAACTAATCATATATAACAAGGAAGATTTGATAAAAGCCAACTCAAGTGAATTAATGCATGTGGGATCTAATTCCACTGATAAAGCGACTTTATACTGATAAAACTAGCACCTTTGCTAAATATCTTCATTTGTTTTTTATCTTTTACTATGAAGATCACAAGTGGCAGCTTCTAACCTCCGCAATTCACTTTATAAAAGTGAACATACTTTATGGCTACTTTATTTGATTGTTTCCTGCTGGAAATACTTTTCGAGAATTTTCTGATCATTTGACCCATTTAATGTCACAAAAAATTTTCAAAATTCAACTGATCACTTCATGATTTTTCTTACCTCAAATAGCCTTCAAATATGCTCTAAATAAATTTTCTCCCGAAAACCCTAATTTGGGGATTTTTAGTTTTTCGTACTGTCGTTCCAACAAACTGTTACTGACTTGAGGCTAAAACCAATTTTATAAAATAGAGCATTTTCCAAGCTATTTTTTAGGATTTTAAAATATATTTTTGAGGTCTCTAGGTATTTTAAATAATTATATTTAGATACAAATCTAAAATTCTGCCAAATATTAAATAACCTTAAAAATTCTCGCAATGGTTATTTTTGTCATTCTAACTTTAACCAGACCTCAATTCATGATCAGTTAATTTTTCTCTACATTTCTGGACTTGGGAATATTTTCTGATATTTTGGTCATCTTTTCCCAAAATGACCATTATGTCCCTTACTTTTCCAAAAATGACCATTTTTGCCCTTACATGTTTGAAATTTTACAAAATGGCATTTATGGACTTCCTTCCATATCTTTCCACTCTTTGGACCCTGAACATCTCTGTAGCCCTTAGTTTAGCCTTAATTTTGGTTACATAAAAATGAGGATTTTACAAAGAGCATGCATATAAAACTCAGAATTGTCAATCATGGCCATGAAACAATTCAAAAATTCATTCAACAAGTTCAAGATAAAATAACTGTGCAACTCATGTCAATCTAGGAAGCATAACAAAAATATAAACATAACTTAATTACAAAATGGGAAAGTTGCCACCTTTAAGCTTTACTATATATCTCCCTCTCACTTTCCTTGATTCCTTTTCTTTCCATATTAAGAGCTTCTTTGATTAAGCTTCCATTCTCACTTCCATAGTGCCCAATAGTCCTAGATAAATATTTCACATAAATTACTGAGCTCGTTATGACCATGAAAATCACTAACATCTCCTAACTCAATTAACTTCTCAATAGTAATTTAAAGGAACTTTTAAACATTTCGTCCAACACTCGTTAAACTAATTTACCAGCTTTTAAGCATCATTTACTCCCACAAACATTCACACTATATATTGGTGCTTATAATATTTTTAACTTCAACAATCATATTTACATTTTCATTTCCAAAACCCAAAAATAGCACCACACTTGGTGCCCCAGAATTTTTAAGCACCATTACAAACTTTCAACAATTTGGGTAGCAATCCATTTGATTCCTAAATATACACTTCATTCACAGTGGATATCTTTAAACCAATTTACATAAAATCACAATTTATTTACAACAACATCAATAGTATCATCTGTACATCTCGACCCGCTACTTATGTAACACAATACCATTAATGCCTCTAAATTTGTAACGAACTTTGAAAAATCATAACTTCATCTATAAAATTCCGATTGTAGTCATTCAAAGATTTACTCAAAGATCTTTTTATTCTCCAAAAAGGAAAAATAAATCTCAATATCATTTCATACACCTCACTACACAAGACTTGTGAACTTTTCTGATGCTCATATGGAATAATAGTATTTTCCAGCTTTTCTGTCAAAACTCTAAAAATTCATAACTTACAATCTACTTATCTAAATAACATATTCCAAGACTCATTTTAAATCTTGAGAGGTGTACTATGTTCTCACAAAATTTCATGGGCACACGAGATCATTTGCCCCAGTTTTAACATCTCGTAAGATTAGTAGTTCTAAGTAACATCCTCATTTAGTCTAAAAGTTTCCAGCTTCAAAAATATTATCCTAATCATCACATTGAAGCTTTATAACCCTACCTTAATGATTCAAGATACAATTATTTAGTTACATTTGGAAACATCAAATAGTGAGTTATAGTCAATTTTTACTTCCAAACTTTGAACCCATCAAGCTTTCGATCACATACATTTACACACATGCATCGCATATTTCTTTGGAATATATTTAAAATTTATAAGAGCCTTCTTCTATAGTTACTCTCCTACACTAAAATCAATCTTGATTTACTTCCCCATCCTTAAATAACAGCAGCACCTGAGAATTAGGAAATAGGGAGAAGTTCGAAGAGCTCACCTTGCCAAAATCCAAGATTTGTTGGAACAATCAGCCCTTAATTGATCAGCGATGCACTCCTTCCTCTGATCAATCTCACTCGCACTCCGTCTAAACTATGCATTTGCATCGATGAAGTAAGGGAAAGGAGGAGCTAAGGTTTAGAAAACTCGCCATGACTTGCCTTCTTCTCCAGCGACGTCCTCTTCTTTGACACCTTGGGTCTTCAACGCTCTCCCTCTCTCAACTTCTGATTGCTCTAAACCTTCACCCTCTTGCTCTCACCCTCAAGCTCTCTGTTTCATTTTCCCGAAATGAGAGAGAGGAGAAATAAATGGGTTAAAAAGGAAGAGGGGACAGCATGTGACTTGAGTGAGGGGGAGAGAAAAGAATCTCTTTTGTCCTTTTAGTATCCTTTGTTTGCAATCTAGTCCTTTTTTCCATTATAATAAGAGTCTAAAAAAATTTCTAAAACAAGTTCTTACTTCTTTTTAAGGATTTTCTTCCTTAATTAAGCTCTTTAGCTCATAAAATAATTCCTCAAAGATTCTTGGGCAAAAATTGATCTCCTTCCTATTTTTCTTGAACTTTCCTAGAATATAGGAATAATTCCCAAAGATATAATTTGACCCAATCATTTAGTTTTGAGGCATATTGGACTGCAAATAATTTTCTAAGGCCTCAATTTTCTCTAAAAAGGCTCTGGTCAAATTTTTGGGATGTTACAATAGCAATCCTAGGTCACCTTGCATGAAAGACAAGAAATGCACGAAGTATTTTCCAAAGAAATTCAATTATCATTGCCACAATGGATGATGAAGGTTATCCCATGTAACAGAAAAAAATGAGGGTAGAATCATTGAAGTTAAGGGTATGCAACTTGATAACCATTTCATTGTTCCCTACAATGCATCTTTGCTCCAAAAGTTTGAAGCCTATATAAATGTTGAAAAGTGTAATCAATACACTTCAATCAAGTATTTATTTAAGTACATAAGCAAAGGGAATGACTGAGTTGTGGCTGGTATTTTTGACAACAGTTCTCATGAAGATTCACATGCTATGATCAACGAGATTCAACAATTTCACAATTCTATATATATATCAGCATGTGAAGTTGCTTGACATATTTTTGAATTTGCAATTCATCATAGACACCTTGCTTTTGAAAGATTGAATTTCCACCTTTCGAATTAGCAATTTGTAATCTATTCCAATACTGTTGATGTTTCAAATTTAGTTCAAAGGCCAAGAGTTTGTAAGACACAATTTCTTGCATGGATGAAATTAAATGAGGTGGATGAATTTGCAAAGACTTAACATATCAGGAATTCCCAAACCTTTATGTGTACCACAAAGTCAAGTGACAATGAAAGTGCAGGAAAAAGGGCCTTGCGATTGAAAGAATTGGACATGCTACATCTAGGAAGTTGTACTACATGAGGATCTTGTTGACTAAAGTTAGAGGCCCTACTTCTTTTAACTAAATCAAGACAGTAGTGTTGTGTCCATAAGACATTTAGGGATGCATGCTTGGCCCATGGTCTTTTAGCTGATGATAATGAGTGCATTACTACCCTACTGGAAGCTTCAAATTGGTCAAGTGGGGAGTCACTCCATGAGCTATTTGTTAGCATGGTTTTATGTTATTGCTTGCAATGTCCTAATAATGTATGGAATCTATGCTCAAATCACCTATTGAAAGATCTACTTTACATCAATTGAAATGATCCAATGTCTCCAAGATCTACCTTACTTCTTACATTTTTAATAATATTATTATATAACACATCAAAAACCTAACTTTGTCTAATTTTTTAAAATAGGTGTAATGATAACTATGCAAGATCAGAAGCATTTAGCTTTGCATGAGATCAACTCTATGTTACAACAGAATGGAAAGTTTTTAACTAATTTTCCCTCACTTACATCTCTAATTGATTGCATCATACCCAAGGTGTCAAATAATCTTATCATGCAAGAGTTATCCTAAAATAGGATTTCTTATAGGAACTGTCTAATCAATTGATCGTTGACTTAAAGTCAGGGCAAAAGCATATATTTGATTGTGTTATGGACTTATTAAACAATCTGTTTAGTGATTTCTTCTTTGTTTACGGTCATGGTGAGACTGGAAAAATGTTTCTATGCATTAACATCCATATTATGTGTAATAGGAGATATTGTCCTAATAGTTGCATCAAGTGAAATAGCCTTTGACATTGTTGCCATACGGGAGAACAACACACTCTAGATTTGCAAATCCAATTGAGATCACAAAATTTTCAATGTGTTCTATTCAACAAGACTTTAACCTAACATATTTACTTAGAAGTACCAAGTTGATAATATTGGATGAAGCACCAATGATTCAACGTTATTACATTCAAGCTTTTGTTTGAACAATGCAAGGTATCATGCATTGCATTCATCCTTTTGGTGGCAAATGCATCGTTATGGGGGTGGCTTTTGCCAGATCCTTCGTGTCATCTCAAATGGAATAAGAGCAAATATTGTTAATTCATGTACCAATTCCTCTTACATATGGCATCATTGCAAAATCTTACATCTCATCAGAAACATGAGGTTGGCTTCAAATTTGACCAACATTAACCGCCATAAATGATCATGGTTCTTTAAGTGGCTTCTACATGTGGGGAATGGGAACCAAATCCAGCATACTGATGACCAATCAACTATTGAAATTCTTGCTGAACTATTGCTCCCAGCATCCTCTAATCCAATTGCTGCAATAGTTTCCTCAACTTACAAGTAGCTATTAGACAATTTAGGGTCCAATGATTATTTCAATGATAGAGCAATACTTGCTCCAACAATTGAGCTGGTTAGAAAACTAAATGAATACATCTTATCATCGCTCCCAGGTGAAGCAACTGAATATTTTAGTTGTGACTCCATATGTAGGTCAACTAAGTACTGTATATTTTAGTTTTGATCATCTTTACACAATTGAGTTCCTCAACTCAAGTAGTAGCTCAAGAATGCATTCACATAGGCTATGTCTAAAAGTTGGAGCTCTTATTATGTTATTAAGAAATATTGACTAGACAACAGGATTATGCAATGGGATACATCTTCAAATAACAAAGCTAGGGAAATCTGTTATTGAGGCCATCACATGAAATGGATCAAATCAAAAGGTCTTTATTCATAGGATGGACATAAATCCTTTTGAGAGTAGGTACCCTTTTTGTATGAATAGAAGACAATTCCCATTTACTTTGTCTTTTGCTGTGACTATCAACAAAAGTCAAGGGAAATCTCTTCCTCATGTTGGATTATACCTCCCCACACTTATCTTCAGTCATGGTCAGCTATATGTTTCACTTTCAAGAGTTTGAAGCACAAATGGACTTAAGATATATGTCCCCAACATAGGTGTTGATAGTAAGAGAACAAAAACAAATGTTATGTACAAAGAGATCTTTAGAAATATTCAACTGTCATTCAATGAAAACTAAAGGCTGTGGATCTTTCTTAAAATGGTATAATAAGATTTTTTTTTTGCAATGATCAAATCCCATTCTCATTTCATAGTGTTATCTACTTGTTCTTACAAACAATGATTATATGTTCTTAATGTGGTTTAAAATCTTTAAAATTTCATGCAATATGATATTTCTTCCCGCGCATTCTGCGGGAAGCAATTGCTAGTTACTATAACACCTGTTTCACATAAGTATAAAAAAGTCTCACAATAACTTAATAACATATAATAAGAAGTTCTAGTGTATGAATAACAATAAGTTTATATTCCTCACTTATCATTAGAACTTTTAGTAATTACATTCCTTAGATAAAATTTCATAAAACTTCTCCCTAAAAAACATCAATAAGACTGTTGCACACAACCTTTTCTTAGCAATCAGCTACAAAGGATGAGTGTTTAGGTAGATTATTTTTCTATGGCTTGAATCAACCTAGCTCCCTAACTTTGAAGCCATATTTTGTAGATATGGGGTGTGTGTAATATGTATATATGAGCAAAATTAATCGGTAAGTCCCTATAATTTACCTCAATTTTTAAATCACGTCTTTATAGTTTATTTAAATTGGACCCTTTTAGTTTTCATCCATTATAAGTATTCTTACTTGAATTTAAAAATAATTAATTTTAATTTATATACATTTATGACTTCATGAAATCTCATTTGTTTTATTTAACACTTGTACATTTCTATAAATAAAATTTCATAGAGGTTACATTATAAAAATCATCACATCAAACAATAAGTGCCGAATTCAAATAAAATAAATTATAAGAGCTTGATTCAAAATTAAGGTAAGCTCCTGATGGGGGCTTAGGTCTAGTATAAGGGCAAATCCCTCGCAACTGGTGAATCAAGTTTTGAATTTTTGCCAAGAAAGGTACCCGTATTTAATATTCGGTGGTGCTTTTAATAAGATTATCTTTAATAAAAGTATAAGTGTACCTAAAAAACAAATATTGTTCACCAATATTTCTTTATATTTTAAAATTTGCTAATTTAACTAGCACGTCAATTGAGAAGACTTGGGAAGGTAATATGAAGTGGCTATATATAAGACGCAAAAGGAACACAATACTTATTATATATAAGAATAACATTTATAGGATAAATAATAACATATAGAACCAGAAATAGAATGAGTAGGTCCAATTCATACTTTTTCTCAACTACATTCAATTAATCGAATGTGAAACAATCAAAATAATGCTTAGATACATTGAGAGTAAAAATTGACCTAATTAGACTAATAATATGGCTCAAATATTTTTGAAACTTAAATAAATGTTCATCAACAAAAATAAATAAATCATAGCCCAAACAATTAGACTAGAGGCCCAAAAGATGTGGCCCAAAGACATAAATCTGTTACTAGAATCTTCTAAACTCAAGCTGGGGTCAGAAATCGTAATATTTGCCAAGATTCATGAGGAGGTGCACTTGAGTTGAAGGCGTGGGCACTTAACTGTAATTGTCCCTGAAGAGATGGGACATAAGCGTAATTTATGCTAAAATTCAAAAAGAAGATCAGAATCTTCTCCAAATATATGATTTTTTTTTCTTTTTTTCTCTTTAATGCCACATGAAACTAATTTGATGTCTAAAATTCATGCAAATAATATTCACATCTCATATATTTAAATTAACGAATAAATTTGGAGGCAAAAAAAAATTAACGAATAAATTTGCATACTGTATTAGAATTTCAAAATGACTAATAATTACTTTTTGGCCATTTGATTTCATATTCATCATGAACACTTATCAATATTACAATATCAAATAAGTGCACAAATTAAGCACGTTGAATTTAAATAATAATATAAATTAAATAGCATGCAACAGGTTTTGCATGTCTTCTTTTAGCTTTTCAATAACTTTGGACATTTCTTTCCACAACTTATTGCTTTAGGCATTATAATCACATTTGATATTTTTCATAATGTCTCATAGTCATTTTGGCTTTATAACTATTTTGGCCTTTTTTCTAACAAATTGACACATATTTTTCTATATAACTTTTGATTACATTGTAACATTTTCTCATTATGATATTTTTAGTATGTTAAAACTCAACTTTCAATGGTCAAGTTTTCACTATAATGTGATCATGGCTGTTATTTCTCATCACATTTATGTGCTTTAATTTCAATTGCACATCATCAATTTCTCTATGCATTAGTTTTTTGAACCAAAGTAAAAATCTTTTGAAGCTGTAAAGTGCTTTTCATTTTATGTTTGAACCTTTAGCCTTCAAGGCTTTAATATTTGTAGCAATTAGGTCATCAAAATGTCATGAATTTTTTTCAAACCATTTACTGAAATGCATGGTGTTCTTGTGCAGAAGAACCATTACGAAAGTGATATAACTTCTAGTTATCAAATTGCAAATACAAAATAAATATTAAATAAGAGATATGGCTTATGGCCATCTAAAATTAA
>QFDD01002253.1:0-20359 GCA_006871305.1 Vachellia collinsii | reverse complement strand
AAAAAAAAAATTCATTTGAGGAATTGAAACAAATAAAAAAGATATTTCAAATGTAAGTTGAAAAAATATTATGGATAAGAAAAAAAAATTTAAAACAAAAGGTGGTAGGTCAACGGGCTGAGTTGGGAAAATCCCAACCCATACACACGCGGGTCTTTGAGTTGGCCCCGGGCAGGCCAACTTGTACCCTGGAGATTGACCCATATTACCAACACTAACGTGAACAGCTAAAAAAGTTGAGAGAAAAGAGAGAATTTAGGAGAAAGAGGGAGAGAATCATGGGAAAATGGAGAGGAGAATGATGGAATCTATAGTTGCAATAAGTAAGGATGTAATTGACCAATATAAGAAATAATAAATGATCAATAAGAGAAGGAATAACTAACCAATAAGATTGTGAAAACGCAAAAATAGAAAAATAAGTTGATAAGCTTTTCTTTACAATGTTACTTTTTAAGTGTCTTCCGAATCACACTTCAATATTCGACACATAACACCATGAAAACTATATATGTATATAGTTTCACGAAAAAAAAAGTTATAAATTAGACAAAAAAAGAAACAAAGTTATAAACTAATAAAAGAAATATAAGCAACTTTCACTCCTTTAAAGGGGTACACTAACGGATTGGTGTTACAAAGAGGATCAAACCTCTCGCTTGGGAGTTTTCATAAAGCTCTTGGTATCTTAACTTATCAGTATTATACTATATGCCTAAAAAATGATTTTGGGACAAGACCAATTTGAGAACCAGTCTAGAGGCCCACATGCGTACATGCTCCAACAGAAAGATCAACTGGAAAACGTTAAGGGGACATGTGGAAGCTTTCTAAGAGATCGGATTTAACCTCCACACTCCCCAAATCTCAGAGTTAGATGGTTAAATATGTAAATATAGCGTTTAATCCCCACCTTTCTGTGCAAAAAAAGACACAGATTACTTGTTTATTCGAGTTCCATTCCACATGGAGGGGGACCTTCTGGCATTATGAAATTCCTGATTCTTTCTCTTGTACTCTAAAAAGTACTAGTCACTCCCTCACTCCAATTCACTCAAATCTTATTGTATTTCAACAAGTTCATCAATGCAATTTTCATTATTCATCTTACGCAAAATTCATTAGTTCATATTTTCCTCTTTCACTGTTGGTGACCAAAAACCTTTTTTAAATTATTACTTTACTAAAATTTGCACAAACATGTACGCCAAAAAAAAACCCTATCATTACTTTAACATCCGCCGAAGACACCAAAGAGTGTTAGACTTGAATTTATATTGACCATGAAAAATTATAGAATCAATAAAGGAGAAGCCCCTCTGCGTTTTACGACATAAAACTCATGTTACATAAACTAATCCAAACACCTACTGAGTGTGAGGAAAATAATCGCATGCGAATGTCATTGTTTGGTTGGCGAGGGAAACCATGCTATATAATCCACTGACTCGTCTCAGACGCACAGAAGGGACTTGTACATGAAATCAATTACTTACTGAAATATCCCCACATTTGGTTGAAATAAGTGACAGTTGCCTCATGAATTTTAAGCCCGTATATGAATGGATTCCATGTTCATTGCAATTAAGCAATCTGAAAGAATAAATTTTCACTATTTGAAGTAATATCAGTACACGGAGGACAGAGGCTTACAGTTTGAGACGACTGACATGGAAATATCTACTCAAAATCTTAGACGTAAGTTGACCTCAATCTAGAATTTGATTCCTCCAAACAATAGTTGTGCAGTTGTGATGGTGATCGAGGTGGCAGACATTGCTCCGCACCTTTATGGACTTCTGAGGCTTTACTCTGCGAGTGCAAGTATTCGAGTGCAATGACAATGTCGCCAATAAGTGGGCGGAAATTCGGTTGCTCTTGGAGGCACATTGCAGTGATAGCAATCGCGTGATGCAAACAGCGCATGGGGAATTGTCCTTCAAGACGAGGATCAACCAGCTGTACAAACTTTCTCCGATCCTTTAGAAACTGTCGAGACTGCAAGCAACCATAGTAAGGAAAAAAGTTTCAGAAATACAAATTTTCCACACAAGGAAGGGGAAGAATATACAGAAAACTCAAAACCTGTATATTGCTATGCCACAGAATACCAGTAAAATAAAGGGAATTATCAGCTAAAAAAAGACCAAAACATTAATTTACCCATGCAACTAAGTTTTGCTCCCCCGGTTTCTTACTGACATCTATTGCCCTTCGTCCAGTAATCAATTCCATCAATACCACACCAAAGCTGTAGATATCGGATTTAAGTGTCAATTTGCCACTCATGGCATACTCTGGGGCACAGTAGCCATATGTTCCCATCACTCTCGTTGAAACATGAGTATTGTCTCCAACAGGACCAAGCTTAGCAAGCCCAAAATCTGAGAGTTTTGGGCTAAAGTCATTGTCTAATAATATGTTCGCAGACTTCAAGTCCCGATATATAACAGGTGGATTTGCTTTGCAATGAAGGTACTCAAGCCCTCGTGCAGCTCCAACAGCAATCTTCATCCGATCATTCCAACTTAGCGGCTCTTGGTTTGGTTTTAAATCTAAAAAGAGAAACGCCTTGATTATTGTACTACAGTTTATGAGATTCATAATACATTAATTCTGGGCTGCATGTGATAATTTCTCAATAATGCATGCAGACCGTTCAGACTGACGTGCCTGTTTCTCCATAAACTTTATAAAGAAATATCCAACCAAACCGGCAGAAAGAGGGAGAAAGGGTAAGCAAAAAAGGATGCATGTTTTCACGTTAATATCCATTATAAAATTGCTCCAAATCAAAGTGGAGAAACTCAGTTTCTAAGAAATTAGGATCAGTTTACTGATGCAAAAACCCAAATAGAAAAACCTGGATACTCTGTTGTGGAAGTGCAGAAACACAAAAGTTCAAACCATTCCCTCCAATGAACATATCGGATGCTACCTTGAGACTCTAGACTCACAAAACAGGGGATGGGTGTCATTGGTATACATGACACAAGTTAGAAAATGAAGAATGCAGTTGTTTCTTTCTATCTTGGTCTAGATAGAGACCCCAAATGTGGTTGCCATTCACATTTGTAGTCCAATTTATATTAAATAACAAGAAATTTCACACGGAACATCAAATTGGCAAGGATTATATACATAAAATAAACATATTCCCCACAAAGCATGTTAGCGAAGCAGAATGACACGAGGACACGTTATACATTTTCAGGTTCAAATGAAAATGATCTCGTGAGGATAAACTAATGATCTCATGTTTTTATCAGAAAATATCGGGTTTTTGTTGCATAGTTGTGCAAAATACTTACAATGACATATATTAAACACAACAGCTGAACTGATGAACAGCAAAAAGGAAAGTGGCAACAGCTATGGCAAAATATCAAAAGGAAAGCAAACCTCTATATGCTTAAGTTTTAACAGAATCCTTCATAGAAGATGTTAAACCTTTAGTCATGTAACTATACACAATATTAGAATTAGAACTTCCAAATGAAGAGAAATAAGAAAAGTAATAAGTTTACCAAAAAGGTGATCTTCCACGCTACCCATAGGCATATATTCATAAACCAAAAGCCTTTGATCTCCGTCGGTGCAGTAACCAAACAAGGTGACGAGATTAGAATGGTGTAGCAGGCTTAACATGAGAACCTCCACAATGAATTCCTGAAAACCTTGATGACCATCGTGATTTAATTGTTTGACGGCAACAAGCTGCAAATAGAAAATAAGCCATAAAAAATAGTCTGCAAGTCCCAACAAGACAATGGAATATTCAAAAGACCGGACTCAGGAACATCAGAAAATCAAAAGTAAAGAAAAAGTTTTGAAAAGGAAAGCTGTTTGGAGACCTGTGAGGAGGTGATGAAGGAAAAAGAGATGGAAGCGTAACTTGCCTGGCCTGTATCAAGACGACCTTTGTAAACCCTTCCAAAACCTCCTTCCCCAATCAAATTCACTGGCTTGAAACCCCTGGTTGCCGCTGCAAGCTCGCGGAAAGTGAAACTACGGGCTGCACTGCTTTTTGGGCTGCTGGCGACGCCATTCTTTCCCTTCCCATCTGAGGATCCTCCCTTGCTTCCATCGTCTGCAGAAATTACACAATCAACAAGATTCAAAAGCCAACAGGTGGGCTATAAATAAAAACCCTTACCGCCACTATGGGCATGAGACTTGGACCGCCCAGTCCCTGCAAAACCCAGATGGATATTAAAATAATAACCAAAGAAAAGAAGTCTGGGAAATGGAAGAATACAGGAAATGGGAAATGAAGGGGACCGGAAGAAGAGGTAGATCGAGGAGCATTATCGATTTGGATTCTGCTGGCATCTGTGCGACGAGGACTAATGCAAGAGAAGCAGCTCATCTCCCAATCATTCAGCTCTGGTTTTCAAATAATAATATTTGAAAGAAGATGAAGATGAAGGAGGCGATGAAACTCTTCTCAGAGAGAGGATTTTGCCTCTCCCGTCATGCACCTCCAGATCAACAACTGCTCACTCTTCCCAAAATTAGTCCAAAATTTCCCTGCCCAAAAAAAAAAAAATCTGTTCTCGATTCACAAACAACCCAATCTGGCGGCTTCCTAATTTATGGTGTAATAAAAATCGGGGGAATGGAATTCACGCGTGAAGACGAATCTGCATTGTGTGAATGGGTAACGCCAAATTTGGACGCAAAACCCATTTAGCGGCATACTGAGCGGAACAGACTCGACTATAATAATAAATGATGATGGCTTCCCACGGTGGTGTTCCTACTTCGTGGTTCTTACTAATATACACTTGTGGCAAATTTAATTGACCCTTTAATAATAATTTTCTTTCCATTTGTTTTATAAGAAAGGGAAATTTTCTTACCAGCAAGATGGGAAAAAGGGAAATAAAATGAATGGAATGAATGTGAGCGCATGATTATCGGGGGTCGCTGTCCATCCCCAACCCTTTCTGTATTTAAACGTTACGGTCCCGGCATCGCAAAGGATGCTTTTGTCATTTTACCATTTTGGCCCCTGGGCTGCGTCCGGCACTTTAGTGCTTTACATCAGTATCCACACCCAATGCCTGGACCTGGACCTGGACCTGGACTCACTTCTCTCTTCGCAAGTTTAGATGACGCTTGAAACTAGAGAACTATTTATGTTTAGTGTTCCAGAGAACTTTAAATAGAATTCACTTCAATACAAAAAAAATATAGTTATTTACAACTTACCTTCCTTTATTTTATAAGTCACTCACCATGTTTTCTATCCATGAAATTATATTTTCTTTATCAAACAAGGAACCTTGTTACAAAATTGCTTTTACACATACAACAAGCCAGCTCAATTCATTGTGGAGAAGTCAATGGACGCATAATTAAACAGAAATTTTTGTGCACGCCGAAAATTGTCACCCGCTTTTTCGCAATGGAGGACAATAATAGCCTTTTTTTTGTATTTCTCTTCAGTTTAAAGCTTTTAGCAAATAAAGCTTGTAATTGATAATGAATTGCTAATAACTCAAAAGTTCATGAGTTGTGGATTTATTGTTTTAACCCCTTCATTTCTCTAGGCGATTCTGTAGAGCGGGGTAATTAAACTTGATCATCACAAACTGTATGTTGCGTACGGAGGCATTTCATGCAGCAATAGCAGATGACAATGATGCTCTGGCATTTAGAAAACGTTCGCAAGTATTGCAACATGCATGGAGCTGCCCTCCGTTAGGATCATAGCTAGCTGTGGTGGTGGTCTTAGTGAAGATGGCTTCATCGGAGTATATTCAAATTTGCCAAACACCTTGGGGGGTTTACAACTAATCAATCCAAATTCGACAACTATAAACCTTAAATGAACATACTTATCTCCTGCCATACACCAGATGGAGCCTTGTAATAAGATTAACAATAAAAAGGAATATGAAATTGTAATTGTAATTTTCTAAAAAAGAAATTCCCAAGGATCTACCGCAAAGAAGCCCAACTCGCATTGCTCAATAATCTACAAGACTACAGTCACCACATACCTACCTCAAACTATGAACCTTTCGTGATAACTTGGAGACCATAAATTCATTTGAATATCGCGAAAATAATGCTTTAGTGTTGAATGCCGTGACTATACAAATGTTTAGAAAACTGAAAGATGCAGTACAACACCACTTACAGGTACAGCCACCGCCTTAGAGCCAATCTCCATCCCAAGTCTAATGTTTAAAATGGTCCAATCTTCCATTGTTTTTCATGAAGCCTCAAAGCTTTTCGGGGACGAGTGAGAATAAATAGTCCACCATCAAAGCTGGAGCGCCAAATTTGGCTGCAGATGAGAACCAGTATCCACACTGGAACTGGGTGCATTTGTTGTTCCAATATTCGTATTGAAGTCATCAGCAGTTGACAAAGAATTGTGTTTCACAGGAATTGATAATTCTTGCCAGGATGGTTTAACAGCAAGCCCCTTTTGAAAATCAGAGCCAGATTCCTGGGCCAATATACTACTGGAATCTGATTGACCGAAGTAGTTTGAGATTTGGATCTTTACGGGTGAACTCATACTTGAAGGCGTCAAGTAGGCAGCAAAGTTGCCGGTCATATCCTTGTCAATCATTTGAGGACCACCCGAACTGGACGGCCCAGTTAAGTCAGAAAGCTTTACCATCCTCATTTGAGGGGGAAAATTAGGACCGAGCCCATCATTTGAACCAAATAAATCATCAGAGTGAACAACAGATTCCTGCTGAACCCTTGAAGGATCCACATATTCAATGCCAGAATCAACACTGTTAACTGAATTAAACCCATTTTGGGAATTCAATCCTCTGGTTAATTTCATGTCTCCACTTTGTAAGCATGATTTATTTGCAACAGAAACTGAGCCAGATGGAGGAGGAAATCTACTTGAACAATCGTCTGGTACAAAAGCGTCTAAAGATCTATGCTTATTAATTGAGAATTGTTGCCTCTGTGACACCTCATCTCCTACCCATCCAGGACCAAATTCTTGTCCTACTGGTAAGACACTGCTGATTCTCCTAGCAGCAATCTTCCAAACAACTGGACCAAGATCAGCAGCAAAATGAGCCAGGCTTCTTGAATAGCTATTCTTCACATTCAAACCCACCTGATTTAAATTACACAGACCGAAAATAGAAGGGCTAAACTTTATCACTGGGACAAAATCCTTCTAAACAATACGGTAAAGAATCTTTAAGCATTTCAACAAGTAAAGATAGTTGTTATGCGTTGATTAGTAAAAGCGATTGGAGAGTACACAAGACATTAAAGTATCATCCTTCTATGGTAAAACAAAATCATAAACTAAGACGTTGCCTAGCAGTAATATCTGCATCAGGGAAAACTTTACAATGGTTTAGAGATTTCCAGCACCTGATTGAGGCAGATGAATTTTGTTTACAAAAAAATGAAAAATAAAATAAGTTCATACCGCAATTAGTTGTTTGAATTCTTCTTCAATTGTAGCCAGCACTAGAGGTTCATTCTCAGTAACCACTGGATGCTTGTAGGTGTCACGCCTAGTCTCATCAACCATGAATTGCTTCTTTCCATATCTTAAAACGGCTTTTAAAACAGAAGCTGCAAGAAATGAAAAAGAAGCAAGATTTACAATAAACGAGCCATATACAGCTCTTATTTTCGGTGTCCAAACTGTGTTTGGGGGGGGGGCAAAAGGTAAAGGAATAAAACCTGACCTGGGAATTCATTCTCCCATTCAGACAACCAATTAGTATATCCTGTACCGTTTAAGGTGCTGTATGAAGTCCTGACTAATGAATCTGCAGGCTGCAACTTACCTATTCCTTTTCTCAGATTGTAACTGTTTGGCCCGCTGACATTATCTCCTCCCGAAGCAAGTGTTACATCTGAGGAAGAATCAGGAGCAATACGCTCAGAGAGAGACACTCCCAAGGACTTTCTTGAGTTCTTGCCTGGTGGCCTGCCTCTTCTCACAATTTTGGACTGTGGTTCACTATCATCACTATCCTGCCTGAGATTGGCAAAGTCCTTCCGAGCTAAATCTTGCATTGCTCGGGCCTGAGAAAAGATTCAGTCTTCAAGTCACAACAAACACTTGGCAAATGCATAGATGGGGAAGAAAACAATACAGCACTGCAATGCAAACCTGCCGATGGTAAATAGTATCTGGTGCATTATAGTGCATTGCATTTGAGCATATCAAGAGTACATCTTTCTGCAAGAATGAAGAAGCAGTGTGTTCAAATTCCTCTCAGATTAGATAAGGTCTACACCATCATAGCAGAATGTAAAGGCAAAAAGTGATAATTAACTTATGGAAGACAGCATTTGTTTACAAAAGTCAAAGCAACCATGTGATGGAAAAGCAATGGCTCGTCATGAAGAATAATAAAATTTGACATTTTCTGCTCCTTTATCCTAAAAGGGTTGTCCTTATGTTTTAATGCAGTTCTCATCAGAGGAAATAATGCATCCGATATAAGATCAAACAAAAACGATGAGTAGACAAATGCATGTCTCAAAGTTAGAGCATATTCAATGAATTAATCAAGCTTCATAAGAGAGACCAGCTATTCCATAATCATGCCCGATGAGTCAGCACAAACGTCAAAAGCAGACATAGAGGAAAAAGAAATATCATTCGTCATTCAGAGAACCAGAAAGTAATCACTACGAGGAAAATAAAACAAAATAGCACCACCATACCACCAACCTCAAATTGTTCCAAATTGTTATAAACTCCGCCATCCAATTTCTTCCTCACCGTTGCGAAATCCATCGGGTGTTCAATGATATCATGATAATCAGGAAGCTGCAGCAGTAAAGATGCTTCGTTATCAGCATAAGTAATGGAAACAAAAGCACTCAAATATTGTTCCAAAAAATGCACCTCTTCTGGATCCACAGGTTCTGAGAACACTCCGTGGGTATCTTTTCTGCAATAGAGTAGGATATAGTCGAATTAATCAATCGCCGCAGAGAGAAGAAGCCAAGAAAATAAACACCAAGACACTCACTTTTGAAGCCTATCTAGTATAAACACCAAGAGCTTTTTGTCTGGCAAAGGTGTAGTGGGACCAGACTCCCCCTGCGAACCTGTCAACACATTATTAAAATCACCATTAATATTCCCTCACCAAGCCATCGCAGCAGAAATTGAGAAATGATTGATTGCCTTATACCATGTTTACTGTCCGTCGCTTTCGGAACTTTTTCATTCTGCAAAATTAGTCCATTATCACAAACCAGAAAATATCTTTAAAATGGCAATGGATGTACGTGATTTTCTTTAAAACTTATTATAAGCTTCTCGGGATGAGAATCGAAATTCAATGGGAAAAGCAACAGTAAAAAGCTCTAAGCTGCAGCTGGAGTACATGTGGGCAGAAGAAAAAGGAGAATTAAAAAAAGAAAAATACTGAGTATACTAATAGATAAGACAAACTGAAACTTTTTGGGCATATCTGTGTATTCCATGGGTCGACGACTGCTCAATTTAGTACGACCAATAAGGAATACATAAATATTGAAGATTTAAATTAGGGGAAAAGAGGGGGGGGGGGGGAGAGGCCCACCCAAATTTTCCCAAAACAAAAGGAATTTAAATAATACAAAAACTTGACCAGTCAAACACATCTGCTCCATCCCAAATCGACGAGGAGAACGTAAAAATTTTATAAAGGCACGAAATCCCGAACGAATCAAATCTCGCATTCTAATAGTCATCCCAAGAACAAGAAAGTCTCCATGAAACAAAATCAAAAGTTTTAAGGGGATTAATTTAAGAGGTGAATGCAAGATGATCACCGTTTCATCTGATTCGTGATAGGTGACATTGATCTTGCGTCTCTTGCGGGGATCCTCGGGATCGTGATCGTCCTCGTTCCAGTTAGTGCCGCACGGATCCGGACTAAACGGTGATAATGTCGAATAATGATGGTGAGAATTCAAACCAACCAAATACTTATGCTTCTTCTCTTTGCGCTCATCGTCATCGTCATCGTCGGCAATCCCCTCCTCAACCGCATGCCTTAAACCAAGAATGGAGTTTCGGCAGGTGGGACGACGGTTTAGGTCAGAATGTGAATTGATTAATTTCGGGTTCTGTAGCTGCAATTGCTGTTGTTGATGTTGCTGTTGTTTTTTAAGGGTACGCTTTTGAAGATCTAATAGAGATGGGCGTCCTTTCTTCTTCCTCTTCGTCATCGTTTCAGATACCTCGCCCATTTTCCTCCTCTTTTCTCGCACTCCAAACATCTCCTCCTTTTTTTTCCCTTTCTCACCTCAAATTAAAATAAAACATGAACATAGTCGTTTGCACGCGCAAGTCACGTGACCATCGTGGAATAGGTTTCATTTGCCTATGGCTATAGTTATACGCCGACCCTCGTGGCCTCGTGCTCTCCGTTCCGTGGAATAGCCTGTTTACTTTACTTTTAAAAAAAAAAAAAGTAAATGAATTACTTAAAATATTTACATATATATATATATTATTAAATTATATATCAATTTATAAATTAGATAAATTAGTTTAGAAAAAATGATAAATATAAATACTTTTAAAGTAATATATTTAGATTACTCAATCTTCTCAAAAAAGTCAACGAACTCTTATATTAAGGATCAATGATAATATAAAATAATATTATTTCTAATCCTTAATATAAGAGTCAGTTAACTTTTGTTGGAGAGATTAAAGAAGCTAAATATACTACTCAAAAGTATTTATTTATGTATATAATTAGTTTATATATTATTTTATAAATAAGAAAAATTAGTTTTGAGAAAAAATATAAATAGAAATACACTTAAGTACTGGCTTCGTATATTAATATAAGAACCCGTTAACTTTTTTAGAGAGATTAAGGAAGGAAATTAATTAATCTATATATCATTTTTCAAACTAATTTTCTTGACTTATAAATTGATATATAATCTAACGACATATATAAATATTTTAGAATATATATCATAATTAAGTGATTTATTTATCTTTTTTTATCACCCAAAAAGTTAGCTGGTTTTCATATTAAGAAATAGAGGTAATAAGAAATTGGCCTTGAATTGATATACTACCTTCATTGGAGGTGATTAACTTTTGTTAAATAGATTAAAGAAGTTAAATATATTATTTATAAGTATTTATTTATGTATTGTTGGAGTATAAATCAAGCAAATTAATCTTGAGAAAATGTTAAATATAAATATTTTAAATTAAGGTGCAGATTTACACGTGTACATATTCTAAAACTGCGCTTAACATCATATTAAAATCTTGGACTCAAAAATGCCTATGAAGATAGTAAAGATGCCCAAAAATGTCATAACCGTTAACTACCTTGGACATCTGTCAACTTTTTTTTCCTTGTGGGTCCCACTGGTGCACACGTGTTGCCTTCATCCTCATTCTTCACTATCCAACCTTCTCTCTCTTCAATCTTCAGCATCATCGTTCATCCAACCTACTTTCCTCTCTCTTATCTCACCGTCGACGTTGTTCATGGAGATATAGGAGAGATGGCACCCTCTCTCTTATCTCATGACAATTCTAATTAGAGTTGGTAAAACAGGTCTAGCCCGTGGGTTGAGCCAGCCAACCCTTGGGTTGGGACAGGTTTGGGTTGCATAGGAGCTCGGGTTAATTTGTGAATAATTTCATTACAATTGAACCTGAAAACTAAGAAAGGCCCAAGAATCATCAAAGAATTGGGTTATTATTCACAACAACATGAACAATTGATGACTAGCCCAGATCCAAAATGGAAGAAGTGACCCAAGTTGCTGTTATCAAAGGAAGAAAATTTTGCAAACACGTCTTTTCTCAGCCAAGCACAAAAGAAAAACAAATTTCCAGAGATATGAAACCCCAGCCTCCCTCCCAACACCTTCACTTTTTGTTCGCGTCTTCATCATCTATGGTGGATGAAAAGAGCAGTGAAGAAGCAACAATTAATCAGCTGAAATTTACTCACCCATGGGATGGAGACATCCAGGAGAATTTTGTGCAATGATAGACAATATTGGTTTATTGCATTTGCCACTTTATTAAAGAAGGAAAAGAAGTGTTGTTGCAAGTTCCTTAGGACATGGCAGGGAGTATAATCAGTATGTTTGAAACATTTGGGAAATAAGAAAGTGAGCACCTTACGCATTTTGATTGCTAGTGCAAAGGAGTAAAAAGAAATGATTTGAAGATTTGATGTTAGTAGTTTGGGCATCATGAGCTGCAGCACTGGAAGCACCATCACCATTTTGAATTATATCATCTTTAAGAGGTTGAAAATCTTTCCTACCAAGTTTTTGGAATTTGTTCAACATTCCGCATGCTAACTGACTCCTTTGCATCATTTTCATCAAAATTCCTTCTTCTTATCATGAGAGTGCTTAATCTAGTAGATCAACCAGAAACAAACATCAAGCAACAGAATAATTTGCAAAACATGTTTTAACTTGATGCCCTTGGACCTTTGGTTTCTACTTGGTATAGGCTTCATGATTATTTTCTTCTCCAAATAACAAGGACAAGTTATTGGAATAAAGAGGCAGACAGAAGAAGGAAGGAAGCAATCACAAGTGATAAACATAAGGGGAGTGAAAAAGGAGGAAGAAAAAGTAGTGAAATAGGGAGGAAGAAATCACAAGGGCTTCCCGTTTACTCTACATTTAAAGCTATTGAGAACAAAGACCAAAATGAGCAACAAAGGTGGCTAATGTACTGGGCAGCTTATGGATTTTTTTTAGCTTAGCAGAAATCGTTGTAGAAAAATTAATTTCCTAGATCCCACTTTATTGCCATATGAATTTGCATTTCTTGTCTAGCTTCAACTCCCCACTTTCAATGGAGCAAGACAATTGTACATGAGGTTGGAAAAAGAGAGTATACGTGGGCAGGGGTAGCATTGCAACATTGTGGTGCTCTTGTGGCTGCTCAATTCTATTTCAAAGGATGTTGGCACCTCATAAGATATGCAAATAAAGTTGTTAAACAATTTAGGATTTTTAATCACTAAAACCCCAAACTTGAGGGGGAGTGTAGAGCATAGTGATCCATTGTACTGATGTATATGTGGGCCAGCAATTTCCTTAAGTTCGTATCTCATACTATATGGGATATGTAAATATACCGTGGAACACATTGTATTCAATTCATTCAGTTAATGGGAAATTATTCAGTAATTATGTGTTGTTCCCGCCAACCCAACATTCAACCCGTGGGTTAAGGAGGGCTATCCCGCATATATATATTTTTAAAATCTTAATTTACTAAACTCCAAGGGGTCTCCACTCGCATGGCACCCATAATCCCACTCCCATATATCGATACCCACACTTGGCACTCCCACTCCCACAGATATTGAGCAGCGCCCTCCTCTTCTCACCTAAAATATGAAAACCCTAAGTCTAAGACCTAACCAACCAAACCAAGAAAGAAGGGTACAAGTAGGAGTCGAGTGAAACAATCGAGGTTCCAATCTTCCAGAGCAGTTGAATTGTCCGATGAGGCTTCGAGCTGCTGTTGAGGTCATAGGTCCACTCCGTCCCAACTCATCCACTTCATTGCAGCGGGTCACTTCGTTATTATTCTTTGGTCACTCCATCTCTAATCTCTGTCAGATTCATCCAGTCCTTAGGTCTTCAAACTTGTAAGAATATCTTCATAATTGATGATGGGAAAGGAATTTAGTTTGATTTGTGGTATCATATTTAGTTTTATTCTGGTATGAAATTGATGTCTAAGAATTGAAATGCTGTTGATTACTACTTCCAATTGTAGCATTTTGTATTTTTGTTGATGATTATTGCTATCCATCTCAAACTATTGAGGAGATGCTGTTGATTATGGTTTTAATCCGGGGAAAGATTGTATTTCCATATTCTGTTGAGTGTTTTGTTGTGATTCTAGTTTTGTTAAGCTTGATTCTACTATGGTTTTGTTTTATCACTCAGCCCGTAAAGGGGAAATGAATTTTGTTTTGTAACTTATAAGTAGTTTTATAATTTACTAAATATGTATTATGCTCACTTATTTGCTTTCAATTCATTATAAAACAGAGATGTTGGAAATTAATGAGAACAAAAGAATGGATGTTGATCCAAATAACACGGCTGAAACTAATGTGGAAAATCAGTCAACCCAATTTGCAAAATCGCAACCTTCAACTTCTGTTCAAGATAATCAAACTAAAAGAGGGAAAAAGCAAACTACATTTGAAGTTTGGAAGTATTTTACTAAATCTAGAATAGATGGCAAAGAAAAGGCATAATGTAAGGGGTGTGGAAGAGCATATGTAGTTGTACGCAAGGATTATGGGACTTCAACCCTTTGTCATCATGTAAATGTTTGTGCTTTACTCCCAAAATATGAGGACTTTGGTGTTATGATGTTAGATCAAGTAGGGAATGTTAGATCTAGACAAATTGACCATAACAAAGTTAGGGAAAAGATTGCTTTTGCTATCATTAAACATGATCTTCCCTGTTCCTTTGTTGAGTATGATGGAATCAAGCATTTGCTTAACTATTTGAATCTTGATTATAAGAACATTACTAGAAAGACTAATGTGACGGATGTTTGGAGTATAACATGATAATTAATAGTCCTGGTAGAATATGCTTAACTTCTGATTGTTGGATGGCCATAACCGATGAAGGATATCTCTATTTAACTGCTCATTTTGTTGATGATAAATGGAACATTAATAGCAAAATTCTTGCATTATCTAAGATGAATCCTCCTTACTCTGGTGTTGAATTGGACACTAGGGCCCATGAGATATTGATTGATTGGGGGTATTAACAAGAAAATTTTTTCCATTCCTTTTGATAATGCTTCTACAAATGACAATATGCAAAGTTCATTGAAAGAAAGGTTGTTTTTGGGTAATAGCTAGATATGCAGTGGGAATTTTTTCATGTGAGATGTTGTGCCCACATCTTGAATCTCATAGTTAATGAGGGGTTGAAAGTATCTAGTACAGCTATGCATAAGATTAGACAGAGCATCAGATATGTGAATCAATCATAGGTGCGGATGATAAATTTCAAGAAATGTGTTGATCTTGTTGGGTTTGAGGTTAGATGTGTCTACTAGATGGAATTCGATATATGCCATTTGCACTTATAACAAACTTGATTTATGGGTCTTCATATCTCACTTGTAACATGTATTTCATCCAAATATCAAAAATTGAGGTGATGCTAAAAGCAAATATTGATAATGATGATCTTGTAATACAAGATATGGTTGTGAGAATGCTTGTCAAGTTTGACAAATATTGGAGTGATTACGGTGACATTCTTTCTATTGTAGTAATTCTTGATCCACGATTGAAAATCGATGTCATCAAGTTTGCTCATGACCAAGTTGATCCTATAAATTGTAGTGCCAAGATTGAACATAATAAAAGCAAGTTATATTATGTCTTTAGTTAGTACAAAGATATGAGATCACCCTCAGACTCTGCGGTTGGACCCTTTTCAAGTTATAATTTAAGTGCTTTATTGCCACTATATTCAGCTACCACTCATCCCTCTTCCTCTTTATCTAAAAGTGATGAATTCAACCATTTGAAATGTTTTATTGTAAGTTTTTTATCATTGAATAATTATTTCTTCTCTTAATGTTGTTTTGATTTCATTATAACATTAATAATGCTTTATTTCTATCATTATATGATTCAGGATTATTTTAAATGCAAGAGTAAAAAGACTCTTTTACAATTGGAAAGTCTGAATTGGATTATTATTTGGAAGAAGTAACAATTGATCCTAACTTATTTGTAAGATTCAATGTTTTGGATTACTGGAAGAATAACTCAGCTCGTTTTCCACGTCTTGCAAGGATGGCTTGTGATATTCTTAGCATTCAAATTACTACAGTTGCTAGTGAATCAGCCTTTAGTATTAGTTCATGAGTCCTCAAAATGTATTGAAGTTGTATTCTTCTAGAAAATGTTCAAGCTTTTACCTATACTTGTAATTGGATTATGGGTTTTTCATGTAGTGGTAATATTTGTCCATTCATCTTTTATATACTAATTTTTTTAAAAAGTATAAACTACTAAATCTAGTTTCACACTTGTCCATTATTTGTGGCAGATGGAGATGAGGAAAAGGAGGAGATTATTGATGTTTCAATAGCTTCAAATATTGCTTCGAACATTGTTATTTCAACTTAAAGTGCATGATTGCTTTCGAGATTGTTGATTATGGATTATATTTATGTAATGTGGACTTTGTTGATTATGTTATTGTTGAGAGATGGATTATGTTTTTCTTTGGAATGACCAAATGAATGGTAAACATTATGTTGCTTCAAATTCAAATGTTGTCTTATTTTTTTAAAACAAAACTCCACTCAAAAAAAAGGAAAGAAAACAGCAAAAAAAAGTCAAAAAAATTTAAAAATATGGTTGGCTGTCCTGCCAACCCACCACGTTGGGTTTAGGCTTCTCTCATTTGACGGGCTACATAGGCCCAACCCATATAGCCTGCGAGTTGCGGCTTTACCATAGCTATGCTAGTTGCAATCACCTTCATCCCAAATCTTTGACTGCTTCTTCCCTTTCTTCTTAGCCAAGTCTAATGCTCCGCTTGGATAGAGAGAAAAGTTGAGAGGAAAGAAAATGGGAGGGAGAGAAAACTAGAGAGAAAATGTTATCACCTCTCCTGCTTAGATGGACGAGAGAAAACATAGAGGAGAGAAAATGGGTACATGGCTAAAAGACTAAAACACCCTGCTAATGGAAATATACTATGTTTAAAACCAATTGATATTATTATCACAAATAATTTAAATAAAAATTTCCATATTATTATATTTTAAAGCTAGATAATGTATACAAAATATTTAAAAAAAAGGGGGATAATTTTTTAAATTGAAAATAATAAAAGGAAATAAATGAACTATAGATCATCTAAGTCTATGACTAAATGTTAGAAATATAATATAAAAATGGTTAAAATGTCTAACAACATGATCATGGAAAATTGTAAACAAAAGAGTGGATTTGAAAATCATATTAAAGAGTCAATCTTCCATACATAAAAAATGACCAAGATGTCACTACATCATCAATATGAAGACCAAAGATGTGTTATCTAAACAAAATAAACAAAGTAGGCCAAAATGTCATCATTTTACTAAAGATCTGCGTTCATTCAACCAACAAAAGTCCAATACCGCATTTATACTTTTTCATTAAACCCTAGCATCAGTCATCAACTTGAACAATGTTTGTAGTCGCATATTAGATGGAACCCCATTTGGTCATTGCACAAAATGAGGTAATATTTTAATTTATGTTCTTCAAGTATTCCAATTTCCTCAATCGCATCCCATAGTTCCCCTTCACTATAGTGACGAGGCCTATTCTTTTCAAGTATTGAAACACTTTTGCTAGCAATTTGAGCATGCTTCTCAACAGCTTGAGCATGCCTCCCAGTGACAACATTGCCATCCCACATGACATCAACTAGTTCCTATATTCCTGCAGACATTTTTTCACACCTTTCATCAATTGATTCAATCATTGAAGCCTTATGCTTTTATCCTCTAACTGATGTAGTTCCCATAGATGTTTCATGTGTTGGACTATTGTCCAAATTAACTTGCAAGTTTGATGACTCATTTGGAAAATTACATTCAGTTTCAATGTTAGTTGCATCTGCAAGAGAGTCATTTAATTGATTGTCCTCCTACTCCCATTGTGCAACCGTTTCCTTACTATTTTTGGAGTATTTTCCGATTGCCCTGTCTGCACTAAATAGCTCAAACAACTTATCATAATACATGTGTATTCTTCCACTTTCTTCCACTTGGCTTTTTCTACAAAAATAAAAGAAGAGACATGAATCTCAACTCTTATGAAATAAGTGTCAATTATACAAATAACTCACCTCAATCAAATCATTCCAAACTTGCTTATCAGCTTCAAACAATTTCGTGATAGAACTCCATGAGAATCTACTGAATCCATTAAGCAAATCGTAAAGCTCTGCAAATCATTATGATAAAGTCTTCTTCCTATTCTTCACATGTTGCTTTATGATGTGAGAACTAAATGTACTATTAAGAGTTTGGACCATATTATCATACGCAAACGTTGAAAAAGTCCCATCTAGACAATTCCCTTTCGTCGTTTCTTCCAACAAGGCATCAATAAAAGATTTATCCATTTCAGGAGTCCAACGCAAATTATATTTCATTGATTCCTTCCTTTTTTGTGTCATTGTTCAATCTACATGGAAAGTAATAAACAAAATCATAATCAACCAAAGATTATATAATCAATTAAGCAAGTGGTCAAATGCTTATAGACATTCAACTTCAACACAATTGGTCACATGTTATATGTCAGTTAATACAAAGAAGCACATACTTTGAAACAATGTGAGACAATATCAATTTCACAGTTATACAACTTAAATAATCAGTTTAAATCACAATCCATGCGACATATGAGATGAGTAGTCAAGCCACATATGGCCTGCTATATTATCTCATAAAATTGATCCTTGTCTATAGTCTTCCTCTTGATTGTGTGCAAATTGATCATCTATGTTTGGATTGCATGATAGTACACGATCCACCTCAGAGATTAAGGTCTCATCAGGGTCTTATTATGTAATATGCAACAAGCTATCACAATATCAACCATTGTTTCCAATGGAAAATACAGCTCAATTCCACTACGGGGAATCTTTTTCAAAACACCAAATGTTCATTTGATAACATTTTGCAAGGATGCATGCCGATGGTTGAAAATTTCTTTTGCATTTTGTGGTGATTTAGTGGAATATTCCTTCACGTGATAACAAACCCCTCTATAAGGTGTTAATATACCACACTTGAGTGGGAAGCCAGCGTCCCCAAGATAAAATTTTCCTACACAATATAACTTAATCCATAAGTCCAAAGAAACATGTGTAAAATAAAATAAAATAAAATAGTACTTTTAGTTTCTTACTAACCTTGGGGTATTATAATTTTACCGTCTCTTAATAAAGCATTTTTTAGGATTCTTGCATCTGAGGCTGTTCCTTCCCATCTAGCTGACACGTATGTGAATTTCATGTCAAATGAACATGTAGCAAAGACATGTTGAGTAGGATAATCTTTGCATCCTCAAAATCGTGAATCTTCTCCTCTAGATACTTTTGCTAGAACATGGGTTCCATCTATTGCTCCAATGCAATCCTATTATAAATTTGGTTATACATTATATATATTGTGATATTAGATGTGTACAAATATAAACACTTACCTTAAAATATGGATAGAACCTTTCATTATTAAGAATTTCTGGAGGAAGTTCTGAGCTAGAAGGTTGCACAAGATATTCACCCTCAACGAAAACAATAGCCCGTAGTACATTATGAAAATGACGACTAATAGTTTCCTTAGACTGATTAAAGTAGAAAGCCATCATTCTACTTCTAACATTATGTGCTAATGTGTGAAGAAACTTTGCCACTTGCTCCTCAACTGTAACATTTCTAGAATCTTTAACTTTACCAGTGTTTCTAAGTTTAGCACATAAATTTAGAAATGCTTGTGGTCCCATGCGAATAACATCGCCACATTTTATGTCTCCTCCAATTGTTTCATGAATATTCTTCTCATGCTCTCTCTTTCGGAATTACCATTGCTTATAGGCTTATCAATAGTGTTGACATCTCTCCCAACAAATATATTAAATGCACAATATAGCAAACAAGTTAGACCACACACATTCGCCTACGCCATTCCCATTCTTATAACACATGGCTTGAGTTCACCACATCAAAATTTATCAACTCATTAACTTTATTCTCAAAATCCAACATTTCTTTTTCAAAATCCTCATTAAATCCTTCCTTATTATGGTTGCTCATCTCTATAACAAACTACAAAGATTAAAAAAAAAAACATACACCAAACATGAAGTACATGAAACACAAACAAGATAGCATGTGTGATATAAATGTTGAGATAATGTTTTGATGATGACAAATATGTTTTTGAAATTGTGTTTTGAATTATCAGTTTTCAGAAAGTTTTTGAAAATCTTCGAGTTTTAATGAAATGTTTGAGAGAACTCGAGTTTCATGTTTTAGAACTCGAGTTACAGTGTTTAAAAGTATGTTCAAAATCTCAAACTTTCAAGAGAACTCAAGTTTTGATTCGAGTTATATCAAAACTCGAGTTCTGGAAATTAAAACTCGAGTTTCGAGTGTTGAAAAATGCTTTAGAAATGAGAAACTTTTAAAGGAACTCGAGTCTGAATGGAAGTTGTCTCAAAACTCGAGTTCTATATTTTAAAACTCGAGTTTCGTTCTTTGGAAGTCTTTTGAAAAACAAAACTTGCAGTGAGAACTCAAGTTATGTTGGAAGTTTTGGCAG
>QFDD01002252.1:0-19727 GCA_006871305.1 Vachellia collinsii | reverse complement strand
ATATATATATATATGATTAGACATGACTATCTGATTGTATCAGATTGATTATTGTCAGGCTCAATTAAGGTAACTCTCCTAAAGGTATTTTTTGCATTTATGCATACTCAAATTTAGAATATTGTACTAAAGTGATCAAAACCTCTTCTATTAGAATCAGCACTAGTTGGTTTATATATTTTTTGTTATTCACATGGTTTGTCATTGTTAGTGTATGCCCCATACCCTACTTTAAGGATAAAAACAAATGAAAGTAAAAAAGGAGAAGAGAAAAGGAAGCATTCTGTCATGATGTGAAATGGAGGGGCTTTGCAATTGCAATCAATCACTGAAGAAGCCTCTAAAATCTAAATGAGGTGTTAGAGTGAGAGGAATATCACTTTAATAATGTCCTTGATTGGTTATTCATTTGCGTTTAAAAAAAGGTCACAGTGCCAATAAAGGTGTACCTACAGAAATTTTCTTTTAAACGATATTGTTAATATATATATATATATTCGCCAATACTTACTAATTAGAATATAATTTTGCGTCGACTAATTAAAAATGAAATATAGGTATATAACATTCAGGTAACTCTTATTAAATTGGCTTAAATATTTTGATACAAATCTTAACACTAAATTCTATTATGGTATTAAGAGCCATTCAAAATACGAAGACTGTGGACAAATAGAAGGGGGAAAAATATAAAAATGGAAGATTGTGGACCTGAGGCTTTTGAGACTCGAACAAAAGTGAAATTAAATGTATAATTAGTTTTGAGCTAAGCATAAACAATTCCACAAAATTGTGACAAGGAAATGGTGACTCCGTGACAGGTGAGGCAAAGGGCTGGTCTCAGATGAGGAAGGGGCCTACAGTTTGATGAGAGGCACGTTCATGAGGGACATGGCCACCCCCACAAGGAGGAAAAACAAATCAAAAAGAAACAGGAGGACCAAAAATGATTAGTAGAAAAGTAAAGAGAAAAGAAAAGAGACAGCAAAGCAGAAATGGTACCATGTCCAAGGCCAAAAACATTTTAGAAATTTGGCCCCAACCAAGCCTCCTCAGGGTCCTCTTATTGTTTTGTTGATTCATTCCTCTTTCTCTATGTTCCTTCTCATTGTTATAAACATTGGTGCCTTCTTGCTCACAAGGTGATTGAAGAAATGGGCAAGAGAGGAACAAAGTTGCCAGGCTTCTGCCTCAACAGAATCCGGCCTCATGCCCGTGTACGTTCCCCGCCTGCACAACCCAAGCTCGATCCCACTTCTCTCAAAACAGACCCCAACACCGAGAATCCCAATGATGAATGTGAGAAGAAACCCGGCAATGGGGTTGTTGTTGGTAGGAAGATCATGATTGTGGTTGATTCTAGTTTTGCAGCTAAGGGTGCTGTGCAATGGGCACTCACTCACACTGTTCAGAGCCAGGACATGATCATACTTCTTCATGTGACTAAGCCTTCTAAACAAGGTGTGACTTAGACTGATTCTAGTATCTCTGTTATCTTCTTGTCCCTTTGATCCTCATTTATTTGGTTAAAGATTTGAGAATGAACCCAAGTATGGTTCTTGTGTTTATGGCATTGGCAGACACAGATGAAGAGTCCAGCAAGGAGATTACTGCTCCAAATCCAAGGGATTATGAACTTGTCTCCTCCTTCAGGAATATGTGCCATGTCAAGAGACCTGAAGTGAGTTAACTCTTCTTATTTCACTTTCCTTTTTTTGGTTCAACACTCTAAAAGCATAAAAGTTTCAACTTGTTTTCACTTTGCCTAATTGTTCCACTACCACCTGCAAAATGTGAAGCTCCCACATAGTGGAAGGCTTAAAATTTTGCTAATCTGAAGGGGGCGAACAAAAAACCCATTCAAACATGGTGATCTTCATTTTTGGGATATGGGTAAAGATTAAAGCTTTATTTTTATGATGTTGCTTGAAAAACGGACATGCTACTTTAGTCAGGGAGTGAAGCCCACGTGTCAGAGATATCTAAACTACAACATAATTCTGTTTTCTTAGTGTGGCTGTTCCATGGCTTGTCTATATTAATCAATACATGTGATGATTGAATAATGTTATGAGAGATTACATGGTTTCTGACAGGTACAAATTGAGATTGCAGTAGTGGAAGGGAAAGAAAAGGGCCAAAAAATAGTGGAGGAAGCAAGAAAAGAAGGCGTGTCACTCTTGGTTTTAGGGCAGAAGAAGAGGTCAACGACATGGCGGCTTCTGATGATGTGGGCCGGCCACCGGGTGGCTGGCGGAGTGGTGGAGTATTGCATACAGAATGCTCATTGCATGGCCATTGCAGTGAGAAGAAAAGGCAAGAAATCTGGAGGCTATCTGATCACCACAAAGCGTCACAAGGACTTTTGGCTCCTAGCTTAATAAAAATAATCAACTCAATAACCGTATATTCTGCCAGATTTGTTGTCCAAAGAGTTTTTTATATATATATATCGGGGTATTACAATTGGTGTTGTCTTCTTTAGAGTTTTGGTCAAAGGAAGGCGAGAGATTCACTGTGAGATTAAGGTTTATAAATATATAAAAGCCTTTCTGAATCATAATGTGATGTGTCTGTAATCTACAGTGTTTGTAAATGATGATTCTTGAGAATGATGATGATGAAGGGAAAGTGATCAGATGGCATTATGTAGGCCACTTGGGAAAATGAAGAGAGAAGAGTGACAGGGTCCCTAAGTTCCTTTAGTTTCTATGGTTGAGGACACATGGACTCAAGTTTGATGACTACTAATCAATGTCTATCTAAGCTCAATCTTTACCAAAGATCGTGTTTAATTCAATAATCCATACAAGATTATTGAGCCGTCATACACTCACTTTCAGGCTTCAGAAGCACTTCAAGTCTAAAAATGATATTTGATATGACTTTTAGAGCAACTTCTGGCTTTTTGCCCAAAGGTCACTGAAGTTGAAATAATTTTTTATAACTTCTAACTTTCCCTAATATTTAAGTCCTAATAAACTTTTTTTGTTATGAATTTGGCCTAATAGATGAAAAACATTGGAAGCTACTTAATTGACATTTTGTTCGATCTTTCTGGAGAAATTTACCATGTAGTTTTATTTTAAGAGCTTTTAAAGTTGGCGTTGTGGGTTTCTTTGCTTAAAAAAACTAAAAAGGTTGGTGTTGTGAAGAATTGGACTTCAATGTTGTGGTGGTGAAAAAGGTTTAAGTGAATTGGTTCTTAAAAAACTTATGACCCGTTTGGTTCAATTAAATCTAATTCAGATGTATTCTATTAATTACATTGTTTGATTAATATAGTAATATAATTGAATGTAATTCTGATTACAATGGATTATATCAAATCAAATTATCTTTATTATATAGCTTTGATTATATAATTCGGATTACACCTTGTATGAATTAACATGTGGGTACTTGTACATTTCATAAATCAATATTTAGATATTTATATCCTTCATTTTTAGTTTTAACAGAATTAAAAATATTATTTCACATCTTTTATTTTTGTATAGATAAAATATGTATCACATTTTATAATTCTTTGATAACATACCAAACAAATGCTATGTAATCATCGTTCTATTATATTACGTTCCATTACATTCTCATGAATTCTATGAACCAAATGGATTATTATAGATTGGTTATTAATAAGGTTTTCATATTAGTAGCGAAATTTGAACTCACGATTTTGAAAAATCAACGTTTCTTGGTGAATTGGACTTAAATGCCTAAGTAAAAATCTAATTTCGTAACTAATCTTAGGCTAGACTTTAGGAAGATTCAACAATAGCTAATAACATTATGTATATTCTAATAGCACAGCGTCTCATTTGTACCAGTGTCATAAAAATAGATTGGTCTCTTTAAACTTAAAGGAGAATTGAGAAAAAGTCCCCCATTACAAAATTAATTGTAAAATAAGACTTTTCACATATGTGTAACTAAACTCTTACGTTATGTACAATTGAATTTCCACGTATGCAACTGAACTTTCACATATACAAGTGAGCATGTTTTGTTCTCCAATTAATTCTTCAATGGGGGGATTTTCCCCAATTTTCCCTAAAATCAAACTATTATTTTTAGATAGAGTATAACCAAAAGGGAAAATTATCTGCAAGTTTCAAATAACAAATTGAGATACATACAGCTCCGTCAAATTTTATTTAATATTAATAGATCCAAAGAGATTTAATATTCATAAGTAGAGCTACATCATCCACAAGTCAAACTTATAAATATTAAATTCCTTAAAAATTATTAGTGTAAAATGAAATTTGACAGAGCTATTTACATTTAACTTATAGAAAAATAATTTGCATGTCCTTATAGTTTCATATGTTTTTAATTTAATCCTTGTAGATTGGGTCCTTATATGATTTCATCTATTTTTAATTATGCCTGTGTAATTTTTTCTTAATCACATCCTTATAACTTTACCTAATTTATAATGAGGGCTCTATGGTTTTATGCTAATGAGGAGAGAAAAAATAAATAAACTACAGACTCATCATTTAAGAGGTTTAACTGTTTTGGATCTATTTTTAGGCGGGTTTTGGACTTTTCTTTTTGTACAAGGTTTTGGACTATTTTTGGGTTCGTACTAAAATGAATGTTTAAAAAACGAACAGGCCGAAACAATGAAGTGGTATGGCTTTAAAAAAACAGATAAAAAAACATGTCAAAAGTAAGAACTTATGGGAATAAAATGGTAAGAAGCCCAAGAAAATTGCAAAAGTCCAGAATGAAAAAAAAAACTGCAAAAATTTTATTTTTCCCTCTGAAAAACAAAAACGTCGTTCGCGCCGCGCGTTTTGCCTTTGCCCTCGTATATTCCCCTTCTCGTTCTGCTCTCTGCCTGTGCCGCCGTCGAGTCCGGTGTGTGTGAGGTCCGCCGTCGTGCCTTGTGTGTGTGTCTTGAAGAGGTAAGTTGCCGTCGAACAAAGAGGGGCTTTGTTTACTTACTGCTTTGAAAAGGAAAATGAAATTGATGAAGGGGAGGAATCATACCATGTCTCTGTTATTTTGCCTTTGAGATTTTTTGCCTTTTTATTATAGTTCTTTTGAGTTGCTTGCTGGATAGTTATTGATATCCTAGACAAGTTATTACTCTGTTTAGGTGTTTTAGCTGTAGGACTAAGCCTGCTTATAAGACAGTGTAGACATAAGTTTATTTACCTTTCAGTTATAACCAAATTTTTCTAGTTTTATCTCATTATGCTTTGTGTGTACTCTTCTGATTCTACACGAGACCAATGGATGAAAGTGAATTCAGGGCTATTAATTATATTAAGATGATTCTAAGCTGCACGCATTACGCATTCTTCTTGTTTGAAGAGTCTATATTTCTTATGGTGAACTGTCACTGTACTCATCTCTCTAACTTTGATAGGGTTTGCAGACACCATACACAACTAAGAGAAAGTTTTATGCGGGTTCATTATTATAATAGATTCATAAATCCTAAACCTTAGAGACGCTCTCTCCAACACCCTCATCAATGGGGAAATCATCGAAGCGGGAACTTGGTACCCAAAAGAAGAGCAAGAAGAAGAACAAGGTTGGTCCAGATGTTGTGGCCATGAAAGTTAAGGCCCCCAAAGAAAACCCTTTTGAGACCATTTGGTCTGGAAGAAAATTTGACATACTTGGGAAGAAACGCAAAGGTGAAGAGCGTCGGGTTGGCATCGCTCGTTCTCGTGGCATTGAGAAAGTAAGTGATCGTTTCTCATAGTTTTTTTGCCTGTTTTATTCTGCTGTTGCGAACTTATATCATTTCTGGTTTGGTAGAGGAATAAAACGCTGTTGAAGGAGTATGAGCAGAGAGGGAAGTCGTCTGTGTTTGTGGATAAGCGAATTGGAGAGAAAAATGAAGATCTTGATGAGTTTGGCAAAGCTGTTTTGAGATCACAGCGTGAACTCCAGGTGGTTTTTTCTTGAGTTGGTTACAAAACCCACTAGTTTAATCTGTTAAGCATTTTATTTTTTGAAGTATCTTTCTCTTAATGATTTTGGGCATGGATAATTTTCAGATAAATGATATACATTCCAATTTTCATGTTATATAATGCCAACATCACTCTTGCTAATATTGAAGGTTAAGTTAGGAATATCGCCCCTGTGAAATTCAATGTTATGGTTGTGTTTTAGCTTTTATCTTTTATTTTTAATTATAATTATAATTATAGTTGGAGTTCCTCATTTTTCTTCCAACTTTTGGGCCAAATTTTTCTTATCCCTTCCCAAAATGTTTTGCCTTACTGAATTATCTTTACCATCTTACAAGTAGCTCTTTGCATATTGCTGTATGCTCCAAGCATACTTTATAGTATTGTTTTCTAGTCTAATCTAAATATATTTTACGGTGGAAGCTTCTGAAATCTCTTGTGATTGCTCAAATGCTAATCCTCATTGAGTTGTAGTTCCTTCTCTAACACTTTTATCTGGGCCTATGCAGTTGCGCTCAAAATTGACCAAGAAAAGCAAGTATAACTTGTCAGATGGAGAAGAAGAAGAAGAAGATTATGTGGGTCTTGAAATACAGGAAAGAGATGATTTTGAGGATGAAATGGTTTCTGATGATGATGATGCTGTTGAAACCGGTGAACCTGAGAGTATGTAACATTTGTTTAACTTTTGCATGGGTTTCCTTTCTCTATATGTGAGTTAGGTAGATGCTAGGAGTGAGTAGAGTATATTCAGCTTTTGATTCTTGGATGGAGTTAATAAGTGGAAGTGATTTTCATCTGTATGTTTGGTGCCCCAGTGCCCCTTAACACATTTTGGAAAAGGGGACAAATCTAAAAACTTTTGGCTTGATCCCTTAATGAGGATTACTTTCTTCTTATTGTAGTTTTGAATTTAAAGTGGGACCATAAAACAATTTCATTACAATTTGGGTTCATCTTTTTAGTTCCATTTTCATAATCTTGTAAATATTTATTTAACTAAACGATGCATTGTTTCTTTTAGAAGTTGATGCTATGCATTCATTGGATATTACATTTTATCTTGGGGGTGTATTACAATCTTATGCGTTGAGTTTCATGTTGATGTCATGAGTTTCATTTTGATGTTGCAGACAATTCATCTGTTGTCGATATTAGTAATAATACAAGGATTTCGGGAGAAGAAGGCGAGCCAAATGTAAGACCTTCTTTCCTGAGCTTATTGCATTTTTTTCCCTTATGATGGCATTATGCATGGGAGGTCATAAGCATTCAATGTGCCATTTTCAAGGTATACTATAAACTTCCTTTACAACTAAATTGATTCTAAACTCTAATGAATTCTTTTATAACCTGCAGAAACATAAAAGCAAGAAAGAAGTTATGGACGAAATTATTTCAAAAAGCAAATTTTTCAAGGTATGTGATTTTCTTTAGTCATGGCTATTGGTTTATTTATGATCTATATATGCTCACATATTTTTTCCTTTAATATGTTCCAGGCCCAGAAAGCAAAAGAAAAGGAAGAAAATGAACAGTTGCTGGAAGATTTAGACCAGAAATTTACTGCTTTAATTCAGTCTAAAGCATTATTATCTCTAACTGAACCCAGGAAGATGAATTCCTTGGAGGCTCTAGTGAACAAGAGTATTACAATTGAACCTAGCAACAAAGATTGCTTATCTGGTACTCAGAAGATAGATACTTCTATGGAGGTACCTACTCATGAGGATTCTTGTTGGCCCTGAGAGCTTCCTCTTGTTGTAATATCCTATTTGTTCTTTTTGGCAGGACAAACCTGATGCTTATGACAAACTTGTCAAAGCATTGGCATTGGAAATGAGAGCTCGCCCCTCAGACAGGACAAAGACTCCAGAAGAGATTGCTCAAGAGGAAAGAGAGCGCTTAGAGCGATTAGAGGTGTCTATAAATTCATAATGCTTGGCCATGCGAGTTTTTATGTATAAATTAACTCCTAAGCTTGGCAATGCTGGCCTTTGTTATATAAATTATTTCTTGAAGGGATTCTTCAACTTGAATTGACTGTGTCGGGGATTGTCTTTGCCTTTTAAAAATGGATGACTTTTAACATTTGCCAGTTTATTATTAACGTTGCTATGATTCCAGAGTAGCATCAATCAATGGCAATATCTTATTTGTTGCCATGAACTTGCTTGTTCAATTACTGAATCTCTTTAACATGTACAAGACCATAATTTCAGGAAGAGAGGCAGAAGAGGATGACTGCTGCTGAAGATTCAAGTGATGAAGATGATGAAAATTCAGAAAATCCAGAAGACAAACCAAAGTTGCCCTCTGGGGATGACCTTGGTGATTCCTTTTCTGTTAGTGAAGAGACTATGAGAAAAAAGGGCTGGATTGATGAGATTCTTGAAAGAGAAAATGCAGAAGATTCTGCTAGTGAGGATAGTGATGCTTCTGATGATTCTGGAAGCTCTGAAGACGCAGATGAAGATTCTGATGAGGATCCTGATGAACATAAAAATAATCTTTCTTTGAAGGATTGGGAACAAAGTGATGATGAGGATATCCAGCCAAATTTAGAGGATGAAGGAGAAGATGATAGTGATGATGAAAAGGAGAAAGAAAAAGAGGCAGAAAAGCATGAGAAAGTCAATGCTGAGAAGAACCTGGATGCTACAGTTCTTATAAATGCAAAGACAAAAAGCAACATGGAAAATGTTAAAAAGGATATGGACTATTCAGATTCCAAGAAGATGAATTTTGGTGCTAAAAAATCTTCAGCAAAGTCAGACATTCCTTATATAATTGAAGCTCCGAAGACCTTTGAAGAATTATGTTCATTGCTTGACAACTGCTCAAATTCTGACATTATCATGGTCATTAACCGAATCCGAGCAAGTAACGCAATCAAACTTGCTGCAGAAAACCGCAAAAAGATGCAAGTAAGTAACTAAATCCTTTTCCACTAAAATTATATTATATGCATGCTTGTGTAGAATTATTAGTTTTCTCTTATTACTAGCAGTGAAAGGGGAAGCTCTTAGAAAAGTTTGGCTTTTTAGCTCTTTTTTTTAACATTAATGTTGTTTGCACAATGACTTGGAAAGTTCCGATGCCTAAAATCTGAGTTCTTTTAATGGTTATGCTTCATCACTTGATTAACGTTACTTCATAAATTTGATATGACAGCCTATGGATTTTAAACTGACGTGTAAATTGTAATTAACAAAAGATGGGTAGTTATAGTAGTTATTAGGCATTAAGAGAATATAACCTACAGGTTCAGGGGGTTAGCTCTATATAAGGGGGATCAATTGTAAATCAGCTGTGTCTTTGGTTGAGTGATCTCAGTGCACTATTCAGTTTTAACTACTCACCTTCTTTTCCCTCTCCTCCCTTTCTCCTTACCACTTTATTATTTATAGTGTGTCATGCCTGTAGTAGTGCTGACAATTGTGTGTAAAAGTGACTTTACCTAGAGTCCGAGGTGTAGTGGCTAAAAAGGTTTTCATTAACTGATGTGATTCAGTGTAAGGAAGTCTGTACTATTGGTTGGGTCAAACTAATTTATTAATGCAATGAGCCTGCGGAGACTTGTTATGCTCTTGAATATTTGCTTTTGTCATTATTTCTATGCATTTATGCTCTTGAAACTTGTTGTATTCTCCTAGCGGAGACATGGTCACTTTAACAAGACTGATGAAAACTACTGAGCTTTAAAGCTATTTTCTCAATTCATGTTATTTTATTTGGGATCAGATGTATAAATAGAGTTTTTGAGGCAACAAGCCTGCCCCTCTAGCTCTGATAAATCTAGGTTAAATCTGTCCTCTAGAAGATAAGATAGTTAAAAAGATAGATAAAATCTCAACGGATAAATGATGATGACAAATACTGCATATTAAATATTAAAATATATAATATCATGAGCCTTCATTTGTGACTTTTGACAAAGATGATCTTGGATTCAACTCTAGTTGAGATGAAATTGATGGGTTTATGGATTGCCTATGAGGCCATGACTTCTTCACTGATCCAAGTTTCAGTAATTCATTATAGGACAGTGATTGTCCTATGGATATGCGAAGGCATAGCTCGTGGTTGTGGTACATTTTCTTGAGGCTGTTCTGCTTCCACCATCTTATGCAGCACTTAGACTAACTTTGCACACTTGGGCAACAGCAGACTCTCTCTAACATGCTAATAGTTTATTATAAAGCTCTGGTTTACAATTATTAAAAGATTCATTATATAGTCAACATTTATAACATGGCCTCTCTTTCCAGGTATTTTATGGCAATTTGCTGCAGTATTTTGCTGTTTTGGCAAATAAAAAACCGTTGAATTTTGAGTTACTAAATTTGATGGGTAAGCCATTGATAGAAATGAGCATGGAGATTCCATTTTTTGCTTCAATATGTGCTCGTCAAAGATTAGAAAGGGCGAGAAAACAATTGGTTCAGAGCTTAAAAGATCCAGGTGAGAATGTAGATTTAATAGTTGCATATTTTGCATAACCTATTAACAAGGAGTCAAGGACGTGAAATCCTTTGATGCTTTTGTGACACTTCTTATTTGAAATCCTTATTTTGTTTCAGAAAGTAGCAGTTGGCCTTCTTCCAAGATGTTGTTTCTTTTGCGGTTGTGGTCCTCGATATTTCCATGCACTGACTTTCGGCATCCAGTTATGACATTAGCAATATTATTGATGTGTGAGTATCTGATGCGCTGCCCAATATTGTCTGGTCGGGATGCTGCCATTGGTGCTTTCTTATGCTCCATGCTTCTCTATGTAAGTACTTCTTCAAGCAAGATGTTTCATTTGTTGCCTTTATGCGGTGCTCTCTTCTTGACATCAACAAAATATTCTGCTGTAAATTTTTTTAATTTTACCATGACCTTCGTGTTTTTGAATGCTTAACGAAGAACTGCATTTGGTTTTCTAAAAAGTGCTACAATCTGAATGGTGACAACTTCTCAAGTCGGATTAACCCTTTGAACTTTTTTCGGGCTAAATATACTTAGGCCCCTAATTTTTGGATTATGTGCAAATAACCTCTCAGATTTAAAACTTCGCATTGAATTTTCCTAAACTTTTAAAATTATGCTGGTAATTCTGTTGCTATTCATTTTCTAACATGATACTGCAATAATGATTGAATTGCTGAAGTTATGTTTCTTGACCTTTTTAAAATTATTCCAGTTGCAACTTGCTCATGTACTTAATTTGAATTACAGATATTTAAACAGTCGCGGAAGTTTTGTCCTGAAGCCATAATTTTTCTTAGAACTATGTTGGTGTTAGCTACTGAAAAAAAATCTACTTTGGATGAAGATGCACAGGTATGGCTTCATACTTAAGCAGTTAATTGACTACAATTTGAAACATAATTTAATTCAGAAAATATGCGTGAATGATATACTCCCTCAAGTCTTAAATAGGAGTTAGTTGGGGGATTTGTTTTGGTTTTAAATGGATGACCCGATCCATTTTATCTCTTAAATTTACAAGTTCTTCTCATACCATCCCTATTGATTGTACATGTTGAAAGAGAGTTTCCATTAATGAGGCTAGTTTCTATTGCAAATAATTAAAGGAGTATCTTTGGGAAACCAACACAATTTTTTTTTTTTACAAATAAACTAACTTGACTAATCTTTTTAATTTGTATAAAATATAAAATAGTTATCTACATTCAGGATAAAAGGAAGTATTAGTTTTAAATTTGGGGGTGAGGAGAAAGGGTCATTAACATCTATTTTCCTATCTTGAGCTGTTATCGAACCTAAACATGGGAGTATAAATGCAAACTGTACTCAATGATTTTACTTGCCTGTTTTCAATAAAGTTGTTATTAACACATTTTATTGGAAAAGTTAGTGATTTCGCTCAATTCTTTTAATGATGTTTTTGAAAACAAAAGAACAATCCATGTGATTCCTTTTGAATTATTTGTGTTTGGATTTGCAATCTCAAGACACATTGCATGAATCACATCTTAAAGAATTTCATTTGACGGTGCATTTGAGATTACTTGAGTTTACTGATTATGATGCAAAAGAAGTTATTTCACAAGCTAAAGTTCAAATCTTGACTACATCTATAACCTAGCTGCATCCTACGCTGTGTTTGTTTGATTTGTGATCTTGTATAAGTTTCGTGAAGGTAACTAAATTTCATGGATGCATATTTAATGACTATTCAATTGTCATACACCAGTTTTGTCAAGTTGTGGAACTGAAAGCTCCCCAGCATCTCTTGTGCCTGCAAGAGACAGTAAATGAGATTAGGCCTCTAAATTTCATAAGGATGATAGACACGCCAGAGGACTCTTCTTACTTCTCTTCAGATGATTTCAGGTAGACAATCCAATCGTGATGGTAGCATACAATTTTGGTTTTTGAACTTGAAAACATAACATTTTGTCCCCTGAACCGTCTCTCAAATTCAAACGTTTAATTTTGAGATTACTAAGATTCCTTTCTGGGTTGTTTGTCTCAAAGTAGATGGCTTGAACCATTTCATTTTTACTTGACATAAATGCCTTTTGTTTTTATGTGCTAGTAAACATTAAATTTAGTATGTGGGCAACAGTTTCACTTTCCATCAAGTTTAGGGAGGGCAAAGTTTTTAAATTTTATAGTTTAGATTCTAATGTTGTAATCAAGTTATAGTTTGGGGGTTAAATGTGCTTAAATCGCCATGTTTTTCTTTATGACACAATTCTGTACATCATTAGACATTTTCTAGCTTTCCCAAATCTTCATTTGCATATGCAATTATTAATACAGGTTGAATATTAATATTTTCTTTTCCGGTAACGATTATATCTCGGTTAACCTCAGCTATTTTTATTACAGGGCGAGTGCTTTAGCTGCAGTGATCGAAACTCTTCGAGGCTATGTTAATATCTATGGTGGCTTAAGTTCATTTCCTGAAATCTTTTTACCAGTTTTGACTTCATTACATCAAGTAGAAAAGGAGGAAAAAATACCAAATGCTCTGCGCGATAGAATTAAAGATGTTGCCGAGCTGATTGAGTCGAAAGTGGATGAACATCACGCTACAAGGCGACCGCTTCAATTGCGGAAGAAAAAACCAGAACCAATTAGGCTATTGAATCCGAAGTTTGAGGAGAAGTAAGTTCTAACATTTTCATTGCTCAGGTTCTGATAATTAATTAAATCAAGCGTTTTATTAATTAAATGTAAAATGTGCTTTGCAGCTATGTTAAGGGTAGAGACTATGATCCAGATCGTGAACGAGCACAGAGGAGAAAATTGTATAAAGTTTATAAACGTGAGTCTAAGAGGGCTGCTAGTGAATTGAGAAAGGACAGTGCTTTCTTGTATGACGTGAGGGATAAAGAGAAGGCTTTACTTGATCAAGAAAAAGCAGAGAAGTATGGAAGGGCAAGGGCTTTCCTTCAAGAACAAGAACATGCTTTTAAATCTGGACAACTGGGAAAAGGAAGGAAGAGGAGGAGGTAAACAAACCTCTGATTGTGATTTTCAATTGCTTTCAAATGTATTAGTTGGTAATTCGTAATTATATTATATTAATTTGTAATCAATTTTGATAGACTTTATATATTTGACTTTTATGCTTAAAGAAATCCGTCCTTTTACAAGATTCTGGGAGACTGGGAGAGGATAGGGTCAGTATATAATGTTGTAGAACTCGTGCATGCAAAGTTACATTTATTTGTTTTGACAAAAAAAAAAAAAAAGTTACATATATTTGTAGTTGACGCGGCGCAAGTTTGTGTTCTTTACGTAAACATCTGTCTTATTAAATTGAAATGGAAGAAAATGGCCATTCTCGGTTCTTGGTTACAATTGAGATGTGAAGTTGCTATTCTATGCTTTTTCCCCCAAAAAAGTGGGTGTTTCACGAAGTTGTTTGCCCCAAAAAAAGGGTAAGCACTGATTGAATGGCATCCAATTAAAAGGCAGTTCGTGGTAAGAAGCATATACTAAAGTTATAATATAAAATCTTATGTAAGAGAATTAATATGAGAAATGTTCTAAGAAATTGTCAATGCGAGTAATTTGAGTTGTTAATGGTAACTGTTTGAGTTGTCAATGTGATCATTCTTATCTTAATTATCTTACATAGAACTTTATAGTAATTCCCTCTAAAAAGTTTATTTGCCACCACTACAAAAATATTAATATCAATGTCAGTTCCTTGTAGTTTATAAGTGGAGGTTTTTCCTGAAGTTTACCAAGCTTCATTTATTTCTGGATATCAGATTTTACCCAGTTGTAATATAAGTATGCACTTTATTTAATTTAAATATGAGTAATGTATATTTCAAATGTGAATAAATATTCCCTAGTAATGGCCGCACGTGTGAGCTGGAGAGCCCTTGATTCTAGAGATAGACTTCATTCCAGTTTCTAATTTTTCAGTATATCCTACAAGAGGGTTGTTTCACTTGAATAACAACATGCATGGTCATAGGCAACCAAATTGTTCAGATTTAACTAAAACACACATGAATGCATGTTTAGCTCGGACGGGTCAAGTTTCCGAACCGGCATAGACCCAAGGTGATCCAGTGCAACTCGAGAGTAAGCCCACACAGAACATGATTCCTTCAGTCTCACGCCACGCCATTGATTGATTCGCCTTGGTCTTGACTTTTGATGAGTCACTCAGAGTTCCCTCACCCGCCTTGCGAGTGCGGTGTTGCTCTCTTCTGTCTTCCTCTTGCCTACCCTAAAGAATCGTTCGGTGATTTGACTAAATCTGAGATCAATGTCGCGAATTCGAGTCAGTCCTTCTTCGATTCTTCATTGCTGCCACCGTCGCTCGCGTGAGTCTTGACCTCACCTCGTATTCACCTAATTGGACTTCCAGTTTGTTTTTTTAGACTCCTTCACATGGATTTAATGAGTATGAAGACTCTTTGTAACTTCACTCATTAATATTTAAGTACAGTTAGTTAAAATAATATTTTATAGCCAAATATGAATTTCTCACATTTTATTTAAATTTCATTTTTTTTATTCATCACCGATCAGACATGAGATGGTTGACCCCCAATCTAAACAACCAAACACTTCACCCACCACCTCCACCAGTTCAATTTTCAGTAGCTTGCTAAAAAAGTAAGCTTAAAATGTGCAAGCGTTAGGTTCATTCTTGCATGAGCAAGATCAGGTTCGATCCTACTTGACTTTCAAGCCAGTTTCAGTTGTTAGGTTCATTCTTGCAAGTGGCACCCAATGAAGAGGATGATTGGGTTGCCCATCCTCCAAAAAATGGCATTCTATAACCAACAGACGACAGCTTTACATAGTTTTGTCTGTTTCCCTAATTTCCTATAAATTTTTGGGCGAGAACAGGAGGAACAAACAAATTAAATGACTATAATAAAAAAGAATACAAAATGATCACCTGGGAAGAAAAGGGCACCTCAGCTAAAACGCCAACAACCATATTCTATAAGTTGCTAGCAGTCAGAAACATGAAGTTGTAAAAAATTTCTCCTTCATGCGAGAGATAAGCTTGAACTTCTCCTCGGCCTCCACCTGCTGTCGAATGTCGGTTTTCGATGCCCGATCTGGATGGAACCTCAGCAAGGCACGTTTATAAGCTGCATGCACCTGAAATGACCATTTAAGAGAGAGAAATATCTCATCAAAAACACAGGACAAATTTAAAAAAGAAGAAAGATCCATTTTATATACAGAAGAATACAAAACAAGACAACTCAACCTAGAAGCCATGTCAACGCATGTCATCTTCAACTTATTGTGACAAACTACATACAAACAAAAACAACTTGCCTCTTGTGGCAAGGGGCTAAAGCCTCCTCCCACTTGTATTCCTAAGCCACGGAGCAAGGAAGCCATGTCAACGCATGTTATCTCCAATTTATTAAGCTCTTTCCTAATTTCCATCCGCAGTTGCTCTTTCATGTTCATATTTTCCTCATCCTGAATTTGGCACAATTTAGTACAGAATGAGAAAAGCTTAGCAATAGCCAAAGATTCCATGTACGTGCATAAAAACACATTTTCAAAAGGGCAAACATAATAGCAGGAGGAAAAATAGACGGAACACAAACAAAAATGGATATAAGTTTGATAAGAAACATTCTAAGAAAATTTTCAGTGCATAATTACAACCTTCTTCTGTGTCTCTCTGACTTCTTCAATCCGTTCTTTTTGCCTTCTTTGCATATCCAATAAGCGCTTACTTTCAGCCTTTTTTCTTTTACGCAACCTTTGTGCCTCCTCTGCCTGAAAAATGGACATGTATGATAATTTATGTCAATTTACAACCACACAGTAATATTAAGTTGCAAACAAAGCGTGTAAATGCAATTAGGTCTATCAAACTGCAGCGTGTATCTCAAGCACTGAGGAAAAACAGGACTACATATACACTCAACAAAAAATATCAACATAACAAAGGCAATACCTGAATTTGCAATTGTCGTTGCCGGGATGCCCATTCCTCTTCAACGGCTTGCTTGTATTCATCAGTTTCCTTAAGTTTTTCTCTTTCATTAATTATATCCCTCTCACAACATTCTTGAGAAACAATCCCATCCTGATTAGGTTGAACTTCATCAAAAGATGCACAGCTAGAACGTGTGTCAGGAAAATTGCCGTTCCTTAATCCAGATCCATCACTCCCAATTTGTCTTTTGCTTTCTTCTTTAGTGGAGCTCATAAATTTAGCATCTTTATCACCTGCTTTATTTAACTCACTAGCAACATTAGAGCTTTTATACTTGGAGCAAGGGCTGAATTCTTCACTCCTTGTCATTTCTTCACACGGAGAATCAGAACTCTGGTGTGAGGATTGCAATCTCTCTTTGGACCCAAACGTAAAATCTTTACAACTCTCTTGGTCAATTTTCTGACAAAAATCCTTACAATGATATTCTTTTCCCATATTGAGATCAACATCATCCATTTGGTTTTTATCCATTTGGGCTATGTTCGTCGCACATTCACCATTGCCGGGTCCAGAATATATGGAAGTTCCTGCCTCCTGTCCTGTCCTATTTTCTATCTCGATATCATTACTATGCAAACCAGAAGAATTGGCCTGCTCATCAAAACGAGCTTGATCATTAAAGATATGGCGCCTTCTTTTGGAGGCCTTTTCCCATTGTTCACAGACTTCCAAAAGTTCACAATCAGAACAATCTCTCTCAGATGACTCACTTTCAGATGAATCTAAACCATAACGATTTCTGTCAGCACCATGTGCAGAGCTTGATTTCCTACTTTCTGGCAATTTAGATGGAGCACCTTTTTCAAAGATAACAGGACAATCATCAATGTCTAGGTGTACAGAATTTCCTGTAAACCCTGGAGCAGGAGAAAATCTTTTGCTTGATGAGGCGTCACTATCCAATTCCCCACCACCTTCAGCAATAGTTTCAGTGCGGTCTGCTTCATCATCCTCATCATCATCAATGCTGATGACACTCTGGAGCGGACACTTTCTGTCTCTACTCTGCACACTAGAGCCATGCGAATTTTGTTGCAGATAATCAGGAAAATCTATAATTACCACGTCATCAACTTGATCACCATCTATGTCAATAACAACATTTTTGGAATACCCTTTGGCCTGACCAGTTTTCGGTGCACTCTTCCCAGAACATGTCCGGGGCTGAAAGCGTTCTTCTAACACTCCTTTTCCAATCATTTATCTCTGGGTAGCAGAAATTATACTTCAGCAAAATAACTTAAGCATAAAAACCGAGGAATGCATATCAAAATAAAACTGGATGAACAAATAAATTAATTTTCTAGCAGCAAAATGTAAGATCGTATCTTACTAGACATCCTACCGCACTTATTAGAACTATAAGAAGGAAGACGATACAAACAGAAGTTTCCAATGGCGATAACAGGTAGAATAGTGAGCTTCAGTGAGAGCTGATATGCCCCTCTATTACAGGAGCATTAGCACACAAATACCACTCCAGAGGATCCCTAGAAATGCAATACAGGCCAATGAAGCCATAATTTAAATCATCCTCCAACCAGAATTCCCAAACATATACGAATAGAAAGCAGAATTAAGATCATCCAAACCATGTCAATTTATTTATCCTTTCAATGTGCTAGAAGCTTTCTCTAAAATCAAACACACCCTTCCCACAAAAAAAAAAAGAAAAGAAAAGTACGATGCACAAGCTACGAATAAATGAATTAACATCACAGAGTGCTTCAACCATTGAAATAAAGAAGGGGTTAGGTGAATTTCAGGTAACAATAAAACCCTAATCAGACTATTTCCAACAAAATTCAAACTGAAGAACATCAAGCTCAAGGGATCCCACGGTAACCGAAAGCAACATCAAGGGTTCTATCCTATCAGAATTTCAGAACAGCATAAACATGAATACATGTAAATATTGAGGCCAAGAAAGACAATTTGAAACGTACCTCCATAAAATATGATCAAGATGAAAAAAGGAACCTTCAGGATGTTCTCAAGAATCCCCTTATCTCTTTAAGAACAAGACAGAGGAGCAATTTATGGGGTTGAAGAGAGAACCAAAGACGATCGACCGAAGGCAGAAGACGAAGCAGAGTACGAAATGGTGTACTCAAAATGGAATTGTTACAGGTCATTTATTTATTATTTATTGATGCACGAAAATTAAAATGGTAAGAAAAAGAGGTGAAACTTGGCTTCGTTGTCTCGGGTATTTTTAATTTATATTTTCGTAGAACTATTTTACAAAAGGACTAAAATACAAAAAATACTAATAAAAGTTTTACCAAAATTACATATTCGCCGTACATTTTCAAGAGATGTAAAAATGTTCTTAAAACTCATAAAAATTTAAAATAGAAACAAAAATACTATCAACAATCTTAAATATGCATATATAAAATAGTACAGGCTTAAGTGAAAAAAATAAATGTTGTAAGTTATATTTACTAGTTTTTTTAATTTTTGCACCAATGTATTATTTATAGGTATTTTTGCATTTCTGAAAATGATTTGGTTTTCGACACATTTTAATAAAAGCTAATGGGTATTTTTACATATGTATGAACATGATTTTACAAAAAAAAAAATGTGATGAATATTTTTTTAAAAAAAATTATCCATATCATAATCAAAAGCAAGTCATAATTGATGGCGTTTTATGAAGACTTTAAGTATCAGTTGGGATTATTGATGATAAGAGATGATTTTGAATAAAATTGATTTATAATTGCGATTTTGATAATAAACTTTGTTGAGTCGGTGTGAATGATTTATAACAAAATTATAATTTTAGTCTAAAAATATATTTTGACATTTTAAGGAGAATTTTTTTAAAAGGAAACCTTACCTTTTCTTGTGATAATAGATTTTAAAAAATCCAAACAATTATAATTAATTATAATAGTCAAAATCATAATTTTAAAAAAAATATCCAAAAACCGCCCATATACCAACATTAACTATGAACCAAAATGTTGGAGGTTGAAATGGCAAAACAAATAAGAAAAACATTAATTACCAACCAAAACCAAACACTACAATACATGTTCAAATTAATTATAAATTAACATTTGTTGTCAAACAATGCATTAAACATAATTACTTCTAATGAGAAAATATTAATTCTCATAAAGAATTAATTATGAATACATACCCTTAACTATGATGCTGTTTAATTTTATAATCAGTTCGATAAAATAACTATAGTTTTGGGTATATTGATTTTGATTTATATAAGAGTGTCGAATTTTTGGTTCATAATTAATCTTGGTCTGTATTGAAGTTTTTTTCATTTTTTTAAGAAAATCATAAATTTTTCCCCC
>QFDD01002251.1:0-25464 GCA_006871305.1 Vachellia collinsii | reverse complement strand
TTTAGTTGAAGCACATTTTGCTTCATAAACATGTTGTAGGATTGTGGTCTTTACTTCCTCTGGAACATTAACACAAGCTTCAACATCTATCTTAGTACATGCTAGATGATGTTTGAATCTATAAATGCCACCACTAACAATTTTTCCATAAAAATTGCACTTTACTTTTTTACTATTCCCTTCAACATCCATCCCATGTTTCCATCCTATATCAGATCTATTACCAGGATAGTTTTTTCTTGCAGCAATAACTTTCTTCCCAGTATCTTCCTTTGCATTTGAAGACATCTTCAATTTAATATATTACCTACTTAATAAACGGTAAAAAAAATCTAAGATAAAAAATAATCCAAATATAATTAATAAATTAACAATCGAAGCATATACTCAATTCAAACACCTTCAAAGTTTGATAGAAACCCATCACACCCTCGAAGCAAATATCCATTGAAAGTCTGAGACCTTGAAAATTTGATTTGACATCTTTACGTAAATTCACGTCTTCAAAGTTTTGCCTAATCATATACTCAATTCAAACACATTTTTCTTCACCTAAAAAAAATTAATCAAAGAAATAATATAAATATAATATATATATAATTTTTCTTCACGTTTTGAAAAATCTTTTGCAATAAAATATAATATATATATATATATATATATTGGCCACAGGCGCACAGCTAAACACATGAGTAACATGACACAATAGGAATATAGAATAAAAGCAATGTTTTAAGATATAATATATATATATACGCACAGGCTTGGGCAAAAAAAAAATATAGGGGAAATTACACTGCAGTCCCATGGAAGAGAATTTACTACAAACAAGTCCCTGGAAATGATGAAATAATTTCCAGGTCCCAAGGGACTTCAGAGTAATTATTTGTAAAGGCAAAATGACTAAAATGTCCTCTATTGTTTTGAATATTGAAATAAAACAAATATTTTGATCAGATGAAAACATGTCTCAGTAGTTGTTAATCGGGTTGGTTTAGTTGTCAATATAAGCGTCGATAGTTGTTAATATAACTGGTTTAGTTGTCAATGATAAGCTTCTTTGTGCTGATAACAACTACTACGTGAACTAAAAATGTGTTGTCAATATTAGCCTCGAAAGTTGTTAATTTTAGCCTTGAAAGTTGTCAATATGGCTGGTTGAGTTGTCAGTAATAAATTTCTGATGCAGGGTGTTGGTAAAGATGACAAGTACGTCTAGGAAGCATATACTATGTTTCATTCATATTGGGGGAAAATTTGTAAATGGAGAAGGTGATATCCGATATGTGGGGGGTAGTGTGAGAACAAAAATCATTAAGGAAGCACAACATTTGAAGAATTGAGATTTCTTATAGCATCTATTGTGAGAAAAGAAATGCTCTACCCCTTCATCATATATAACATTCACAACTGAAGCATTATAATTTCCATCTTCTCCATTTCTTTTCTCACAATAGATGCTATAAGAAATCTCAATTCTTCAAATGTTGTGCTTCCTTAATGATTTTTGTTCTCACACTACCCCCCACATATCGGATATCACCTTCTCCATTTACAAATTTTTCCCCAATATGAATGAAACATAGTATATGCTTCCTAGACGTACTTGTCATCTTCACCAACACCCTGCATCAGAAATTTATTACTGACAACTCAACCAGCCATATTGACAACTTTCGAGGCTAAAATTGACAACTTTTGAGACTAATATTGACAACACATTTTTAGTTCACGTAGTAGTTATCAGCACAAAGAAACTTATCATTGACAACTAAACCAGTTATATTAACAACTATCGACGCTTATATTGACAACTAAACCAACCCGATTAACAACTACTGAGACATGTTTTCATCTGATCAAAATATTTGTTTTATTTCAATATTCAAAACAATATAGGGCATTTTAGTCATTTTGCCTTTACAAATAATTACTCTGAAGTCCCTTGGGACCTGGAAATTATTTCATCATTTCCAGGGACTTGTTTGTAGTAAATTCTCTTCCATGGGACTGCAATGTAATTTCCCCAAAAATATATATACACGCACAGGCTTGGGCAAAAAAAAAAAAATATAGACACGCACAGGCTTGGACAAAAAAATATATATACACACGCACAGACACAGCTACACACACATGACAGTGACACAGCACACAGGACACAGCTACCATCTAGCACAGCTACATCTACGCACAGCTACACACATAGCTACATACGTACACACACACCTTTCAATTTGCTTTGTCCTTCTTCTCTTTCTCTCTCTCTTCTACTTCTTTCTTTCCTCCTCAGTTCAACCGAAACTTGCTCTTTCTCTTCTCTCCTTCTTTCTCTCTTCTCCTTCTTTCACAGGTTTGAAAAAATCCAGCGGCTATGAACGAAGAAGGGACGAAGAAAGCTGTGAAATTGTAAAAGAAGACGGTGGCGGCGGCTACAAAATGTTGATTCGCAAGGGTTGGGCTTTGTACGGTTTTACCTAAATAAATAAGATTTTTTTCTTTTCAAATTTATATTAGTTTGTATATTTGTTTCCACGATTTCCTCTCTTTTTTTCCGGATTTTTTGGTCATCTACCTTCCAACCCTCTAACTCGCTCAACTCGGTCTTAAAACGCTAAGTTTAACGAGTTTGACCGAGTTAGAAGCGAGTCAGAGCGAGTTTATGTCTAGGACGATTTTATAAGCGAGTTAACTTGATTTTCTTAGCTAAAAACGCAAACTCGGTTAACTTAGCGAGTTGACTCGTGAGTTTGACAACACTGGTCCTACCTAACAATTTTTCGTCCTACCCAATAATTTTTTTGTCCTACCTAACTTGTCGTGTTTTCATTAGGCAAAGTAGGCCTCTTAAGAGTGGATGACACCCAAAATCATGCATCACAAGCAAACAACAACATAACATCAGTAAAAAATGGGCAACAAAATAAAGTATTGATAATAATGGATAACTAGATGCATTCCAATAATTTAATAATAAGGATGTTCAAAAGATGTGTAGCAATAATATCTCTCATTTTTTTTAATTAGAAATTTTGAAGAAAGTTTAGAGTGTTAGGTGGCAAGAGAGAATGATGGATATAGAAATGAAAGCTTCCATCCACACTACAGAGACCGCTACTATAACATTATAAATATAAACAAAATTGTGAAGAGATACATATAGATTCATAAAAATCAGGCATCACTAAGAAAATCGTCATGGGTTTCTGCAACAATTCTTGCATTCTTATTTTGCTATGGTGGCTTAGCTTACTAACATATCATTCTTGAGGAGATAGATTACTGTAATTGGACATCAATTGTTTGCAATGATGTAACTGATCATATTCTTCAACTTCATCTCAGCACTTCACCTGCTAACTACTATTCTTGTGTTGATGAGACACCATGGTTTGGTGGTGAAATACATCCTTCAATACTTGATTTGAAACATTTGAGTTACTTAGACTTGAGTGGCAATGACTTCAGTAACACAAAAATTCCAAGCTTGATCATGGGGGGCAGAACTTGGCAATGACTTCAGTAACACAAACATTTGAAGAACTTGACATATTTGGATCTCTCTAATGTAGGATTCAATGGAAGCATTCCTCACCAAATTGCAAATCTTTTGAGTCTGATCTATCGTGACATTGGAGGTAATTTATTTACTAGAAATATTCCTTATCAAATTGGGAATTTGTCAAGTCTACACTATCTTGATCATGAGGGGGGTTATGATAGGGATAGGTCATCACTCTTTCTAGAAAATCTTCAGTGGCTTTCATCTCTTTCTTCACAGAACTATCTTGTCTTACATTCACTTAATCTATTCAATGCATATGATTGGTTGCATGTTTTTGCAATCACTTTCCTCGTTGAGAGACTTACACTTGACATCATGTACTCTTCATCATCATTTTGATCCAACCATTATTTCCAACTTTACATCTTTGGCAATCCTTGATCTTTATGATTCTTATGATTTGGAGCTTCTTCCATTCCAAGGTGGATTTTTCAACTGAAAAATTTGGTTTCTCATCAATTAAGAGGTAATCATTTGCATGGTTTTATCCTAGATGGCATTCAAAACCTCACTTTCATTGAAGATCTTAATTTATCTGACAATGCCTTCAATAATTCTGTCTATGAATGGTTGTATAGCTTGCATAGCCTCAAGTCTCTTTCTCTATCTTCAAACGAGTTGAATGGATCAATTTCTACTGCAATTGGGAACTTAACTTCTTTGGTTACTCTAGATTTATCAAATAATCATTTTGAAGGGCCAATTTCAAGATCTTTAAGAAACCTTTGTAGCTTGAAAAGTGTTTCTTTTTCAAACAACAAATTCAATCAACAAGTTTCTAAAATATTGGTAATAATTTCATGATGTGCTTCAAACACACTACAGAGTTTGTCCTTATCCAGCTCAACTGTATGGCCATTTGACAAGCCAAATTGGGAGTTTCAAAGATCTTTTTTATTGTGATCTTTCTGACAATTCTTTTGTTAGTGAAATTCCTAATCTTTAGGAAATCTCACCTCTTTGAATTGCCTTTATCTCTTTCGGAATCAATAATGAGAATCCTTTTGATGTTATAGGATCCCTTTCTGCATTACAATCACTTTATATAGGTGGTAATCGTTTTTCAAGGAGAGGTGATTGAAGACCACCTTGCTAATTTTACAAGGCTACATATATTTTCAGCATCAATAAACAAAGTCAATTTATATGTGGGTCCCGTGGAATTTAGGTCCTCACTTCTCATTGTGGACAAAATCACTCAAGTGTCATGAAGAGTTGTCTATAGCCAACAAATCTTTGATTCCATTCCCATGTGGGTGTAGGATACATTTCCACTTGCTTTTTATTTTAATTTCTATAACAATAATATCTATGGAGATCTTTCTCATACAATGAAAAATCCCATCAATGTTTGAGTCATTGATCTACCCTTAAACAACTTAAGTAAAACAAATCGCCCATTGTGTTTGACTTGGACCTCTCAAATAATTTATTTTCTAAGTCCCTAGACTCCTTCCTATGTCAAGGAAAAGTAAAGCAAATGGTTTACTATTTCTCAATTTGGAGTCAAATAATCTGTAAGGTGAAATACCTGAATGCTAGATGACATGGCCAAATCTAATGTTTGTTAATTTTGATAGCAATAATTTTAGTGGGAACTTGCCCCATTCTTTGGCATCCTTGCCTTGGCTCAGTTCATTGCGACTTTGTCAGAATGCACTCTCAGAAAGTTTTCCTACTTTCTTGAAGAACAGTACTGGATTGGTGTTTTTTTTTGGATCTTAGTGAGAATCAATTAACAGGAATGATTCTACTATGGGTTGGACATGACCTTTTGAATTTGAAGGTCTTTCTCCTCAAATAAAACAAATTCATTGGTTACATTCCCAGATAAATGTATTTTTTGAATTCTCTACAAATATTGGATCTTGTAGAGAACAACTTGACATGACAAATACCAAAATGCATCAATAACTTGACTATTATGCTCATCATGAACAATAGTTTAGAATCATTCATTGAGGCTCGAGGGAATGACACTCTGTATTCCATAACTCATATGCTCCTTGCCTTGAAAGGAAGGCGTGATGACTATACATTTCCAGGTCTCATCATGAGCATTGATCTTTCAGATAACAAATTATATGGCTAGATACCATATCAAATTACAAGTCTCATGGGTTGCAATTTTTGAACTTGTCCAACAACTTTCTGCATGGTGAAATCCCTCAAAGTATAGGCAATATGAGATCATTACAGACGATAGATTTCTCAAAAAATAAACTCTGGTGAAATCCCGCCAACAATTTCCAATTTGAATTTCCTAAGAAAGTTAAACTTTGCTTACAATTATTTGAGAGGAAAGATTCCAATGGGCACCCAGTTGCAATGATTTGAAGGAGACAATTTTGTTGGAAATGGTCTGTGTGGCCCTCCACTACCTAAAAAGTGCATTGAGCATGATAATGTCCCCAACCATGGCGATGGTGAGAAAGAAGCTCGTGATGGAAATAGAGTGAACTTGTTTTATATGAGTATGTCATTGGGATTTGTTTCAGAATTTTGGGTATTAGTTGGTCCTTTGCTCTATAGTAGATCTTGGAGGTATACTTACTTCCAGTTCCTAGATGGCATGCGGTACAAGCTTCAATCTTTTTGGTGGTAGGATGGAAAATTATAGTTATATTTTATACGTTTTGTAAACATTTTGTATGAAATAGCTTTTTTTGTTATCCCTATTAGTTTTGAGCTTTTGAATAACCACGTTTGTTGAATTAGTTCTATCTAGGAACGTTGATCATGTATATGGTTTATCTTTTCTTTACTAAACGTATTGAATTTTGTCATGGAAGGTACACTACTATTTAAATCCTCTCCAAATTTATGCCTTCTATATACAGAAGTCTACTATTATTTATTTATCATACTAGGGAAGGGGAATGGTTTTTGAGTTGGATTTCAAAAATTGGAGAAGTGGGGCTAAAAGTTTTGAATTAATTTTTCTTACTTTTTTTCCTAACACACGTCTTTGTTAAAATTTAATAACTCAATTTCATCAAATATTTGTTTTAATTCAACTCACAAAAATTTTTCCTCCTCTTCAAATCCTTCCTACCAAACAGCTTGTTAATTGATGGTATGAATGGAATCCATGTATGTATATAGTATGTTTAGGAATGACAGCAAATACGAATAGCTTGCCGGTAATTAATTGATATTTTTTACTATACAATATATGGATGCCATTCTTTAAAATCTTGATCAAAATTAATCTGTATTTATTCGTTGTGGAATTACCCTTTTGAGCTCTATTCCGTAAGAATTCATAAAAAATTTCAATTTGAGTTTTCTTAATCAATATCTATAGTTATTTGGTTTTGACCAAAAATATAATAAGATTGTTCTAAAACTTTCTCATAAAAGGATTAAGAGTTGTAACTCTTCTAGAATGGTATCTCACTGATGGCTCGAGCCCCGGAAGGAGGCCTTCTTCATCGGTTCACCCTCCACCCAAGCTGCACAAAAGGCCCAAAGCCAATCCCAAGAAACAGTAGTGAAGCTTCATAGGGTCTTTCTGTCCATATGCACCGAGTTTTTTTTTTTTTTTTTTGCCAACAAAGAAAAGACTAAATTAAAAGCATCCAAAGTTACAGAGTCTTAGAACTACCAACCAAACAAGAAATAGAGAACAACTCCAACAACAATAAACGTAAAGAGAAACAAGCAATTGAAAGGAACTTCAAAGCAAAAGGAAATAGATCCAAGATCAACTCTCGAAAAGGCCTGAACCTGAGGCGGCGCTCGAGGTACCCGAATGCAAGGGTAAGAGTTGTCCAATGAAGCTTTGACGAACCATCTGGCTGCCAAATATGCTTCCTTGGGAATCCATATATATAAATGGTTCCTGAACAAGTTCCTTAAGAAAAAAAACTCAAGGAGGTATGCTTATCATCCTCCATATGCACCGAGTTTGCATCTTCACGTTGGTAAGAATTCCTGCAAGAATTGATGAAATTTTACAAGATAAGAAGGTTTTGCACAAATCTGCATAATTTAACAATAAATTCCAACAAGCAATAAGTCCAGCAACCCAATTCCAACAAATCCAAACAATGATAAAGTGAATAGCAAGCATCCAGAAGAAAACACTACTTAAACACAAACAAGAAACACACAACAACAAAAATGTTTATCTGCGAAAATGTTTTGGTATAAAACTTTGAACGCAAAAAAAAAAAAGCTATAATTTGTCTAATAGTGTCAGTATTCTTAAGAAATGGTTAAAATTTGGGAAAAATCCCCCACTGGGAATTAAATTGAAGAATGTGACATGTTCAATTGCATATGTAAAAACTTAGCTACGTATGTGGAAGCTTAATTGCATATATGAAAACTCAGTTGCACATAACGTGGAAGTTTAATTGCATATGTGTGGAATGTTTTGTTTTACAATTAACTTTCCAATGAGAGACTTTTCCCCAATTTTTCCTAAAACGTATCCATCATGATTTAAACTAATTAAGCTTAAAGTTCACTCTCCTTTATTTGTTGATTTCCATACTATTCTTATTCTAATTTTCATATTCATCTCACTGCTCAAGCAAACACTAAATGAGCCAACAACCCTCATTTGGTACTGACATGAGCAAGTCATACTTTTTACCTGCAGGTGTATTTTTAACAAAATTTAGAAGAGGTGCATGTATGTAATTTATTATTTTTTTTTCAGAGAATATTCTAAAGATAATTGGACACTTGTATAGTTAAAAATAGAAAAATATGTATAATGTTGACAAATGTTTATTTTTACTCTTTTTTATAAATAGCTGTCAGGCAACGTTTAAAGCCTACACGGTTTCTACTCCTTTCGTTGTTTCTTTGTTTTTTTTTTTTGTTATTCATGGTCAAAAGAGGATAATTCAATTTCTTTAAAATTTTGTTGGTTGACTGTTAATTTTTTTTTTTGGTTGTAGCCTTTTATTTTGGGGTTAAAATTTGAATGAGCATTGAGTAGGTCACGTCCTTTCTGTAAATGGCATTGCATATGTATTTAAGCAAGTTGAAACTGAATTGTTGACCTTTGAATATTGTCTCAAAGGCAAATCAATTCAGCCACAATTTCGAGGAATAAGAGCTCTTTTTTGTATGTCTTGAATTAAAATATTTTGGGAGAATTGGGGATAAATCTCCCATTGACAAATTAATTAGAGAATGTGGTATGTCATTGCGCCTTTGTGGAAGTTATATTATATATTGTGGAAATCCAGTTGTATATTGTGAGAGCTTAATTGCATAGGGAATGTCAGTTGCATAATGTGAAATCTTAATTGCATAGAACGTGGAAACTCAGTTGTATAATATAGAAAGTTAGTTACATAATTTAGAAGGTACCATTTTACGATTAATTTGCTAATGGGAGATTTATCTCCAATTCTCCTAAATATTTTTTTCACTTTTACATTTATTGATAAATGTAGATTAAATGAATATTAATAGGTAAAATTGGAGGGAGTAATTTTTTTAAAATTTTTCGGAAAAATAATTATTTTCAAAATTTCTATCTCTCTCGCCTAACGTTTTTTTTTTAACGCATGTTAAATGTATAATATAATAGACATAATGGTATTTGTGGTGTAAGATATCAATTCAAGGACATTAGATTCTAAAACATAATTAGTTTCAAGCAAGTGTCAGGATATGAAGACTTATTATAAAATTCAATTGACTTTTTTTGGAGAGTCTACAGAAATCGGTTAAATAAGCTAATTCACTTAATGTTCTAAAAATACCTGTACATAAAAGAATGGCTAAAATCCAAAGTGAATAGGGTCTAATAATCAATGGAATATTGATGGGGTAGTTTGAAAAAAAATGGTTAAATATAGGAGACAAAGTGGTTAGGATCTTATATTTAGAACCAAATCTATTTACAATTAGCTCTTTTAATAAGGACCAGATGTAGTATATAGCATACCGAGCTTGCATAGTTGGGTATGAATAATGATCACTTGTCAAATCCTTGGATGTAATAAAAAATATTCTCTACTCACAAAATAAAAAGATGTATATTTAAAAATATATTTTTAATTATGTTTAAATATTCTATTCATTAAAAGTATTATTATCTTGAAATATTTATATTTAGTGAGCATTACATATTTTATTTCTTCTAAGGGTTTCTTCTCCTTTCCTAGTTGAGTCAAATATATATATAAATAAAAGATATTTACATGCATATTTCTTAAGTAAATTTTATTTAACAAAAGTTGAATTATTTGACAAAGAGAGATCCCATAAGGTCCAACATCTGTATAGACTATAGACCTTCCCAAGTTATCATTGTGGAAATTTTGCTTTGTTGAGCCCACCTCAATTTTTCGTAGTGGAGAATGTGAAATTGAGAATCTTTTACTTTTATTATGTAAAAAAGTATGCCAATAAATTGAGAGGAATGCTCTAAAAGAAGAAAACCTCTCATATATATATATATATAATTTAACATTTCTTCATAAAAATTTATTTATTAACATAAAATATATTCATTAAATTTTAGATATTTGCTAAAATAATATTCTATGATGTTCTTAAGGAAACTATTGACTCCACAAATTCAATATTTAGTGAGAATATTATGAAGGGAAGTTATTTGTTGTTATTAAGTAGAAATTTTGCATTTAAGTTTGAGGGACAATTGTCTGACAACCGGTAAGATTGTGACAAAAAAAAAGCAAGCATCTATTGATATGTTTCAGATTTAATAATAGGTAAAATATGAGTAAATATAATCTTCTCACACAAATAAATGCATAATATTATTTTATATGAATTATTGCATTTAAATTTTTGTGGTGGCAACCTTTCATTTTCATCTCAAGACTCAAGTTAAATTTTTCTTGTGGCAAAAATCCTGACCTTCTGAAAGAGGAGATTGGCCACATATTCCAAATCTCGGCATCCGATTTTCCGGGAAACTATCTGGGTCTTCCCACTACCTGGGGCAACTCTAAGGTCAAAGCTATAAATTTTGCTATAAATAAAGTAAAGAAGAAAATGCAAAGCTGGCAAAAGAATTTTCTCTCAGACGCTGGTACGGAGGTTTTAGTAAAGTCTGTAGCAAATTCCATCCCCGTGTATCCAATGTCCTGTTTTCTCTTCCCAAAATCCTCTTTGGTTAAGCTTGATCAAGCCATCTCCAATTTCTGGTGGAAGGAGTCTAACAGCAATAGGAAAATTCATTGGGTTTCTAGGCAAACTTTAAAAAAGGACAAGGCCAAAGGGGGAATGGGTTTCAAAGATTTTGAAGCATTCAACCTTGCTTTGCTTGCAAAACTAGGTTGGAGAATTCTAAATGATGCAGATCAGTTTTGGGTTATAGTTCTTAAAGGGAAATACTTTCCAAACTGTAATTTTTTTGACGCAAAGAAAGGGGGGAGAGCCTCCTGGATATGGAATAGCATCCTATAGGGTAGGAAAATCCTTGAGGGTAATGTTCTAGCTAGCATTGGCAATGGTACAGGGACAAGGGTTTGGGGTGATCCATGGGTCAAAGATTTAAATGGCTTCAAGCTTGTGTCTCCTTGTCCTTTCCCTTCCTTGTCAAATGTTAGAGTGTATGATCTCCTCTATGAAGGGGTTTGGGCCTTAAATCTGGTTGCCCCCTTTTTAATGGATCATGAACTTCAAGCAATCAGGAGTGTCCGAACAGCAAATTCTAGAAGGGGTGATAGGTGGGTATGGACAGGTGGAGTCAATGGCAACTACTCTGTCAAAGAGGGCTATAAGGTTGCTGTTAGAATTGTAGGAGAAAATGATACCACCTTTGCTGAATCCTTTAATCTCAATCGTAAGAGCTTGTGGAAAGAAATTTGGAAGCTGAAAGTCCCTTATAAAGTTAAAAATTTCATGTGGAGATTATTGTCTAATGCTCTTCCCACAATGCAAAATTTACAAAAAAGGAAATGTGTAGTGACTGATCTGTGTCTTATTTGCAACCAAAAAGCTGAAACAACATCCCACTTATTTTACTCTTGTGATTGGGTTAAATTGGTTTAGTTTGGCAGCTCTTTCTCTCTTCGAAACCAGGAGGAACATGTGAATGATTTAAATGCTTGGATTAATTGGTTGTTATGCAATGAAAATTTATCTGATTGGCTTAAAGCTTATCTTGCAATGTTATTAGGGCAAATCTGGAAAGGAAGATGTGAATTTCTATACCAAAATAAGAACCCTGATCCCATCTTCACATTTTCTCAAGTAGGATCGCTTCTAAACGAGTTTTGGGACGCTCGGAACTAGTCGCAGCATGCTGTGATTCCATCTAGGCAGATCAATCAAGTCAAAGTCAAATGGCTGCCCCCTTCAGGTAACAACCTTAAGATTAATATTGATGCAGCTTATGCTAGGGAGGATAATACTGCAGCCCTGGCTATTGTTATTAGAGACTCAAATGGATGGGTTTTAGACGGTTTTGGCAAAAGGGTTAAAGCATAGTCTCCGTTTATGGCGGAATGTATGGCTCTGTATGAAGCCCTTGATTATTCTATTGATAACCTTCTGGATGATGTGATCTTTGAATATGACAACCAATCTCTTGTGAATTGCATCAAAAAGAACCACAATAGTCCGGAATGGAAGTGTGATTTTCTGCTTGAAAATATCCTTAAAAAAACGGAAACTGATTAGAAACCACGACTTATTGTGGATTTCCAGGGAAGCTAACTCGGTTGCAGACTGGGTTGCGAAAGCTTCACTTCGGGGGTTGTGTCCGTCTGATTGGGTTTGGAGACCTCCTGCCTTTTTGAGGATCTTATTGGAGAAGGATTGCTCCACGTTTGATGATCATGGCTGATTTCTTTTTGCTGTTTCAGTTTTTGCTTGCTTTTCTCTTCTGTTGGACTCTTTTTCTTGTACTTCTGTTTTATCGTAATATATTTCCTTTTCCCTTGGCAAAAAAAAAAAAAAATTTCCTGTGGCAATCTTTGCTTGAATAGAAGGACACAAGTCAGCTGAATGGTGGAAAAAAATGTTTGAAGTTGTCCAGATTCTTGTTTTTATATTCTTTTTTGGAAGCACTATATTTAATAGTGTTTTGAATAAAATTACCTTTTATTAAATAATACTTGTGCCTAACAAGAAAAGAAGTAAAAAAAATATTTTATTGGAAGTAAACACTGAGATAATGAATTTTTTTTTTTTTAACTTTTCTTATGCTGCTAATAAATTGAAAAGGCTTTTGGCAAGAGAGGGATGGAGAAGAAAATTTTTAGTGTGTCCCAAATACTTTTACAATGTATCACATGTATTTAAAACAAAATTATTTAAAGGCCAAAGACAATCTTTCAAAGAGAAGATATGTGAGATAAGGAATCTTTTACTTTTCTTGTGTGGAAAAGTTTGCCTAAATGTTGAGAGTGATTAACAAAACCACAACACAAAGACTAAAGTTTTTCAAATACATAGAATTATTGAGACTAGACATCACACACACACACAGTGCTTATACATAATTTTTTTTGTAAACATTTTAACATAGGAGTTCAAAATTTTGTCTAAAAAATCGAAAAATATCTCTCAAAACAAAATTATTTGAGGTGAAAATCAAAGACAGAATTTCAAAGTGAAGATAATGAGATTGAGAATCTTTTACTTTTCCTGTGTTGGAAAGTTTGCCTATAAATTGAGAATGATGGGCAAAGAAACTACTTCTGAAATACTTGAAAAAACTAAAAGACTTTTAAATAGGTTTGAGTCAACGAGAATTATGGTGTCTATAAAGAAAGTTTTAATGTCAACAAAATGTTAGTTCATATAGTAGGTAGACTCAGCCCCATAAAAAAGAAAATACAATTTTAGATTCTAAGAACTACAAAAATGTTTCAAGCCTAACAGAGATTAAACCTTAATTCCAAAATGATTTGGAGGTACTCTAAATTTATAATTTTTAACTGATAAATCAATTTTTTTAAAAAAATCATGATGGTTAGAAATTTATCTTTATTTTATATTCTATATTAATTAAAACAAGAAATTTATTAAGAAAATATAACATTAAAATATAAAATATCTATAATACCGAATTTTCACTAGGAGCTCTAAATTGTGGCGCTGCGCAAGGAACCACTTCCAAATGTGAGCACTTTAAAGTGAACAAAAGAGCCAAGAAACTGCATGAAATTATTAGTGAATTGATGTTTAAATTTTCATTAATAAATGTGTCTACATTTAGTACTAAATATTTCCTTGAACAAAATTACTTCCTACATGATAACACTTATGTCTTGCAAAAAAGAAAAAAGTTTTATTTTATTTGAAATAAACATTACGTTAAGGAAATTATTACTTTTCTTTTCTTTTGTGGAAAAGTCTACTGATAATTTGGAAAGGCATTCGGCAACTGATAGGTGGAGAAGAAAATTTTTGTTGCGTCCCAATCGTACAGTAATCAGAGAAGAAATTTTCCATTTGATTTGTTCTGAGATTCAAATTTTTTGTTGAATATTGTTTTTAATTATATTAATTATCTCTAACATACCAATTAATGAAGTATCTACAAGAGATTATATACATAGATAATAATTATTATTACTTCTATTTTTAAAATATTTTAGTTATAATATAAATTAATATATTCAAATAAATTTATGATGATTGGGAAATCTTTTACTTTTCTTAAGCAGTAACTATTAAGATAAAAGTTCATGATAAATTTATATTATTCAAATAAAGGTTCAACAATTATTAAGATTTTACAGTAACTCATCCTGCTTAAAATGAAAATCTTCATGATAAATATATGAATAAATTTATAAGAGAAATTGAACCCTCGCCAAAAAATAATAACTTCATGTCCTTGATATTAAATTCTTGCGATACGTATCTTAATCAACACGCCTATAAATCAAATTGTTTTACAATGTATCACATATATTCAACACAATATTATTTAGAGGTCAAAGACAACCTTTCATAGTGAAGATATGTGAGATAGGGATCTTTTACTTTTCTTTTGTGGAGAAGTTTGCCTATATGTTGAGAGCAATTGATAAAACCACTACACAAAGACTAAAGTTTTTCAAACATGTATAGACTTATTGAGACTTGACATGACATATAGTGCTTGCAGCGAAAATTTTAGTTAATAGGAGAAAATAGATTATGATTATAGTTAAACTCCGAGTTGATTTTCTGAGTTTGCCATTTTGACGTTTTTACTTTGTAAAATTGTGTTAATTCACTCTTAAACTTGTGTTAGATATAAACTTGATTGAACTAGTGAGTTTACATACTGAATTTACCATTTTTACCTTTCAACTTACAAAATATATCGTGTCACCTGGCTTCCAAACTTGTTAGTGTTTTGAATTTAATTATATTCAATGACCCCACGTATAAACATCATAAAAATTTATTTGTTGAGTTTGATAAAAGAAAAGACTATAAATAGTTCTATACAACTATATCATCGAGAATTTTCACAATGAAGTTATGAGGCAAACTAAAAAAGCCTATTAATCTTTCTGTTACACTAATCAATCCTTGCATTTCATTCTTGATATAGTCTTCTCTTAATATCTTCAAAAGCTCAACTTTCAAGTGTTCCTTGCTCTATCTAATAGTAATCAGCTCTATTGTTTCCTAGCAATCCATTTCAACCACGTTGCACTAGTGCATGCCCATGCTTTTTGAGGCCATAGAGAATACGCTACAGTTCAGCATAAAGACTCGTTCTCTTGTGAATGTTGAACATGAAACTATCCAACATCAAACCATTATGGTCTCGCACTATTCTAGCACAGGCTGCGTTCGCTGTTTCCCCAAAACATGCTCCATCAACATTTATTTTGACACACCTCATGAATGGTGTTGTTCAGTGGATACAGTTCAATAAATACTTCAAGTTATTTCCTACATAAACTAATATCCGAGCGCGCTATTATAACACGAGCCTGTCTTGAAACCTATCGATAACCCATTGTATGATCTCTGAATATTCCTACATTTTTGTTAACCAAATTTTGTCGACTGAGAACCACAAAATAAGTGCCCTACCGAACCCCATTAACATTTGCATGAATTGGTCCTAATATCATGTTGGACAAACACACATTTCATGGCTACACAGAAAGGATGATGTTGCCCAAGTTTAGGGCTTGAAGAAAAAAAGGCATGTATTATTAAAACAATCAATAAGAACAATTGAATTAATATAGAAGTAGTAGCAAAAATCAATTTGCATAGAAAAGTTGTTTTTGGGAACCGAATAGTTGTATTAAGAGATCAAGAAGGAAAAATAATTGTATTACAAACATGCTAAAAGTTTGAAAGAAAATGCTAAAAATTATAGTTACTTAAATATGAATAAGTATGGCTAGCAAAAACTCTGCGTACATACTATAAAAAACTATGTAATGGCTTGTTAATTTAACAATGAAGGAAATTAAGAGTTTATTTGTATTTGCTTATGATAAGCATGTTCAAGCAAGTTAAGATAAAACTTTTGTTACATAATTACCATTCATACCATAAAATGATGATCCAAAAGTCATATTGATGTTCCAAAACACCAATCTAAACAAGCACTAAAACAGAGATGGAAAGATTCGTTTGAAATCCTCACTCAATCAAATGCTTACAAATTGCTTTCTAGATTTAAAATTTATTTTTTAAATTTTAAAATTAATTTATATTAAAAAATTATAATAAATACATAAAAATTCTTTTAAGTTGTACACATTTAAAATTAAAATTTTGATTCAATTTATTTTTAGTTTCTAAAAATATTATATATATGTATAAATATATATAATATGTATATAATTTATTATGTTGTAGAATATTATATATAACTAAATATGTATTTAGAGAATACAAAGTCATTATAGCTCAACTGGAAAAGGGTTATGCATGCATCCAAGAGGTTGGAAGTTTGATTCCTATTGAAGGCAAAATTTTAGGTTCATTAGGTGGCGACACGTGGCATATGACATGTGGCTGTCGTGGGTAATTTACCAACTGAATTTTCCATGTGTAATTTATCAGTAGTGAAAAATTTAGTCATGCTAAATTTAGCGATTGAACAAATTCTATCAGATATTCCTTTCCGTGACAAATCCATAGCAAACTAAAATTTTGTCAATAAGTTTTTGATAAATTCTGTCGATAATTTCATTTTTTTTTATGTTATTTGGGGTCAAAGACAGCCTTTCTAATGATAATTAGAAGGAAAAAAAAAAGAATTAACGTTATATGGGAAGTCTTTACTCGTTTTGTGTGGAAAAGTTTGTCTATAAATTGAGTGATGGACAAGGAGACATAGTAACCTTCGTTGACCGAAGTCATATGTGGGATTGAGAAAAGGGAAAATCGTGCTTATAAAGAATTATATAAGAAAAACCTCACAAAAAGTGAAAGACTTTAATTTTATAGCTTTTCACTTTTTGTTAATTTAAAATTTTAGTTGGCCATCAATGGTTGACGGTGACTCCATTTCATTGGACAAATAGAGTTATACAAGAGAAGACCTATGTATCAAAAAAAAAAAAAAAGAGAAGACCTGCAAAACGTGGAAGACTTTATAGCTTTCACTTTTAGTGTATCACTTTCCTGGAATCTCACAGTAGTTCTCTATTATGTTCCGCAAGCTTTGTAAATGTGTGAACTTCACAAGTCATCCCCTCCCATTCCTTCTTTCTTTGAAATGGTTTTTTTATACTTTCCCACTGAATCTTCCGCGTGCTTCTTAGGCCCTCGCTTTTTATGTGGCTGGCGCACACATTTTTTTTTTTAAAAAAAATCTTCTTTTCTTCTTCCTTTTCTTTTTACAAAGGTAAGCTTTAAAAATGAATTCGTAGGATAAGGAGAATCTTTCACTTTTCTTCCATAAAAAAGGTTGTCTATAAATTGGGGAGAGTGGTGTCTCCACTAACCTCTTTCTCCACTTTCTCTCCAATTAATGTCCCATGATTAAATCAAGTTTTATATGTAAAAATATTATTATTATATTAAATATAATAAAATTGTGCAATTGTAAACTATTCACATAAAATTTTAATAGTATAAATTTATTTATCTAGTTTTATTATTTAATGTTATAAAAATAATTTTACAGAATAAATTTCAACCATTAAAACATGATCTAAGACATTAGGTGGAGAGTAAGTAGATACATGCTTCTTCGACAAATGAATTGAGAAGGATGGAGAAAGAAATAAGGAAGTGACAATGAATTCATCAAATGACTCTAACATTATTGTGAATGAGACAATCATATAAAGTCGAATATTATATTATATTCATTTAATATGAGCGTTATCTTGTTGAAGCTATAAATAATGGTTATGACTCCTTATATAATAGACAAATTAAAAGTTTGTAAAATTTAAGTATTAAATACGGAAAATATAAAATTAAATATATCTATGTGTGTCTATATATTAACGATGAACAAAAAATGGAAGAAAATTGTTTGAGATAGTTTGGGCATATTCAGAGAAAACCAATACATGCATTAGTGACAAAGGTTGATAAAATTGTTTAGAGTTCAATTAAAAAGTAGAGAAAAACTCTAGAGGATGCTCAATAAAGTTATTGAATGAGAACACATGCTCTTAATTAATGTTCTATGTAAGGATTTAGTTTCGGTCATGCTCAAATGTGTCATGTGATCTATATATTAATGACGACTATTTTTCTTTTTTGCCAACAATAAAACGTGATAAACAAACAACTCCATTGCCATAAATTATTTAAATATTGTTATGTTTAAAAAAGGGAAAATTGGAAAAAAAATCCCCCATTGAAGAATTAATTAGAGAATGTAACTTGCTAAATTGTATATGTGGAAACTCAGTTGCACATAACGTGGAAGCTCAGTTACATATGTGTAGAAGGTCTAATTTTACAATTAATTCCCCAATGGGAGACTTTTCCCCAATTTTCCCTTTAAAAAATTATTTTAATATTTATTTATACTTGATGAATTATTCTATCTTATAGTGACGGAGAAGTGAGTATTGAGTAGAGAAGAAAAATTCCATGATTTTTCCCTGGTATTCAAAATTTCCAATACATCTATATTTTTCATATCACTATATAGCTGTATTGAATGAATACAATATTTTACTTACCATTTAAAAAACGAATGCAATTTTATCTTTGGTTATAATATTGATATATATATCATGACAATAAATGAAGCGTCATGTAATAATTTAGATATGTATTTTTATCTTTATGATAGTATTTAGATATACTATTTATTTAAATTATTGTTGTCATTATTTTAAAAACATTTTAGTTCAAAAACATTATGTGTATGGTTCATTAGGGGGTTTTATTTTCATTTGTGGTCAAAATATTGTGAGACGAAGAAGCTTTTACTTTTTTTTTATACATAACAAAGCCTTCACCTTTCTAACATGGAAAAGTTTCCAATAAATTGGAAAGACCTTTGGAAATTAAGAGAGGTCGACCAAGAAGCCTCCACACATATTTTCTGTAATTCGCTCCTTTTTAAAAGAAGTAACATTGTGTCTAACAAAAATATAATGTCACTACTTGTCATGAAATTAAAAAATGAGTCTATTATAAGAAATGGTATAAAAATTATTAATAAGGATAAATTATAAAATTCATGTAAATCATTCCATAATTCTAAAATATTTTAAAAACAGTGAATTTGCTACAGAATTATATTTTATATATTCCATCGTTAAATCGCCATTAGTAGTTTAAACTATTCCTATGCTAATAACAATTTAAATTATATACTTCATTTTTATTTAAAAAAATAAATCTTTTTAACAACTAATATAACTTGATATAAAAAATAATTTATAAATATAATATTGAAATCGATTTTTCTTATAAAATCTTTATTTAATAATACAGTAGTTGATATTGTCCAAACTGTTGAATGGTACCATCTCCGGTCCTTCATATAAGAAGAAGTTGAATTTTTTTAGACAGATTAAGGAAGTTAACTAATTGATATATTTATCATTTTTCCTCAAACTAATTTTCTTGACTTATAAAGTGATATATAATCTAGCTAAATAATAAAATATTCATAAATAAAATACAATATATCCTAAAATCCACCCTTATTTAATTATAAAATAAGTAGTTATTAACATTGTCATATAAATTGCCCTACCAAACAATTTTTTTGCCATACCTAACTTGATGTATTTTCATTGGGAAAAGTAGGCCTTCCAAAAGCTAAAGACACCCAACACCATCATGCATCACAAGCAAACAACAATAGAACATTAGCGACAACGGGGCAACAAGAGAAAGTACTAATAATAATTAATAAGTAGATGCACTCGAATAATTTAATAATAAGGGCGTTTAAAAGATGTGTATAAATAATATCTCTCACTTTTTTATGTATAAATTTTGACGAAAGTTTAGAGTGTTAGGTGGCAAGAGAGAATGATGGACATAAGAAATGAAAGCTTCCATCCACACTAAGAGACCCCCCACTATGACATTATAAATATTGACACATGTGAAGAGATGCATATAGATTCATAAAAATCAGGCATCACTAGAGAAAATCATCATGGGTTTTTGCAACAATACCTATGTTCTTATTTTTCTATGGTTGCTTAGCTTACTAATAAATCATATATGCATATGCAGAGCATCTGATCAAGTTCTTTGCATTTCTAGTGAGCGGCAAGCCCTTCTTAATTTCAAGCAGCATCTTCAAGATCCTTCAGGCAGGCTCGCCTCTTGGTTTGAAGAGATAGATTGCTGCAATTGGACATCAGTTGTTTGCAATGATGTAACCGGTCATATTCTTCAACTTCATTTGAACACTTCACTTCCAAACTACTATTCGTGTGGTCATGAGACACCATGGTTTGGTGGTGGTATACGTCATTCAATACTTAATTTGAAACATTTGAGTTACTTGGACTTGAGTGGCAATGACTTTGGCCACATGCAGATTCCAAGTTTTCTTGGCTCGTTGAAGAATTTGACATATCTTAACCTCTCTAATGCAGGATTTGGTGGAAGCATCCCTCACCAAATAGCAAACCTTTCGAGTTTGATCTATCTTGACCTTGGAGGTAATGATTTCATTGGAAACATTCTTAATCAAATTGGGAATCTATCTACCCTACTCTATCTTCATCTTGAAGAGGGTTATGATTCTAACATGGATACCTTTTCAAAGAATCTTCAATGGCTTTCATCCCTTTCGTCACTCAAATATCTTCAATTGAGTTATGTGAATCTATCTAATGCAATTGATTGGTTGCACGTTTTGCAATCAATTCCGTCATTGAGAGAGTTACACTTGACATGGTGTTCTCTTCATAATCATTTTGATCCAGTCATAGTTACCAACTTCACTTCTTTGGCGATCCTTGATCTTTCTTATTCATATGATTTTGGAGCTTCTTCCATTCCAAGGTGGATTTTTCAACTAAAAAATTTGATTTCTCTTCAATTAAGATGTAATGATTTGCAAGGTTTCATCCCAGATGGTATTCAAAATCTCACCTTCATTGAAGATCTTGATTTATCTTCCAATGCCTTCAATAATTCAATCCCTAAATGGTTGTATAGCTTGAATAGCCTCAAGTCTCTTTCTCTATCATCAAACCATTTGAATGGATCAATTTCAAATTCGATTGGGAACTTGACTCTTTGGTTATTCTTGATCTATCAGATAATCTGCTTGAAGGGCCAATTCCAAGCACTTTAGGAAACCTTTGTAGCTTGAAAAGTGTTTCTTTCTCAAACAACAAATTCAATCAACAATTTTCTAAATTATTGACAATAATCTCGGGATGTGCTTCACACACACTAGAGAGTTTGTCCGTATTCAATTCAAAACTATATGGTCAATTGACAAGCCAAATCAGGATTTTCAAGATTCTCCTTTATCTTGATCTTTCTGACAATTCATTTATTGGTGAAATTCCCATGTCTCTAAGAAATCTCACCTCTTTGAATCATCTTGATCTTTCTGACAATTCATTTATTGGTGAAATTCCTATGTCTTTAAGAAACCTCACCTCTTTGAATTATCTTAATCTCTATGGGAATAAATTCCATGGGAATCCCTTTGATGTTATAGGATCCCTTTATGCACTACAATCACTTTACATTGGTGGTAATCTTTTTGAAGGAGAGGTGACTGAAGATCATCTTGCTAATTTCACCAGGCTATATGCATTTTCAGCATCAGGAAACAAACTCATTTTAAAAGTGAGTACCAATTGGAATCCTTCTTTCAAAATTTGAAAATGTTGCTCATGGCCTTGTGGAATTTAGGTCCCAACTTCCCATCATGGACGAAATCACTCAAGTGTCTTGAATTATTGTACATACCCAACAACAACATTTCTGATTCTATCCCCACGTGGGTGTGGGATGCTTTTCCACATGCTTCTTATTTCAATTTCTATAACAATAATATCCATGGAGATCTTTCTCATACAATAAAGAATCCCATCAATATCTCATCCATTCACCTAGCCTCAAACCACTTAAGTGGTCATCTTCCTTACATATCACCCTACGTGGTAAACTTGGACCTCTCAAATAATTTGTTTACTGGGTCCCTAGATTCCTTCCTATGTAGAGGAAAAGTAAAACAAATGGGTTTACAATATGTTAATTTTGAGTCAAATAATTTGTCTGGTGAAATACCAGATTGTTGGATGATGTGGCCAAGTCTAATGTTTGTTAAATTTGATAACAACAATTTCAATGGGAACTTACCCCAATCTTTGGGATCCTTGCCTTGGGTTAGATCATTTAGATTTCGCAACAATTCACTCTCAGGAAAATTTTCTACTTGCTTGATGAACAATATTGGATTGATTTTCTTGGATCTTAGTGAGAATCAATTAACAGGAATTATTCCATTGTGGGTTGGACATGACCTTTTGAATTTGAAGGTCTTTCTCCTCAGATCAAACAAATTCGTTGGTAGCATTCCCAATCAAATATGTCATCTGAATTCTCTACAAATCTTGGATCTTGCAGAGAATAACTTGATAGGAAAAATACCAAAATGCATCAAAAACTTGACTGCTATGCTTATAAAGAACAATAGTTTAGAATCATTCATTAGGATCAAAAGTAATCACACTAGTGGATATTCCATAACTGATGTGCTCTTAGCTTTGAAAGGAAGGCGTGATGATTATACATTTCCAAGCCTCATCATGAGCATTGATCTTTCAAATAACAAATTATCTGGTGAGATACCATATCAAATTACAAGTCTCATGGGGTTGTAATTTTTGAACTTGTCCTACAACCTTTTGCATGGTGAAATTCCTCGGAGTCTCGGCAACATGAGATCATTGCAGTCAATGGATTTCTCAAAGAATAAACTCTATGGTGAAATCCCTCCAACCATTTCCAATTTGAATTTCCTGAACAAGTTAAATTTGTCTTACAATTATTTGACTGGGAAGATTCCAACTGGCACCAAAGTGCAAACCTTTGAGGCATATAGTTTTGTTGGAAATGATTTGTGTGGCCCTCCACTAACCAGAAAGTGCATTGATTTGGATGATGTCCTCAACCATGGTGACAATGAGAAAGAAACTCGTGATGGAAATGGAGTGAAATGGTTTTATGTGAGCATGTTATTGGGATTTGTTTCAGGATTTTAGGCAGTAGTTGGTCCTTTTCTCTACAATAGATCCTGGAGGTATACTTATTTTTGCTTCCTAGATCGCATGTGGCACAAGCTTCAATCTTTTTGGTGGTAGCAAAGAAAATTATAGCTGTATTTTTATATGCTTTTTAAACATTTTGCATGACATAGCTTATTTGTTATCCCTATCAGTTTTGGGTTTTTGAATAATGACGTCTGTCGAAAGAGTTCTAGCTAGGAGCTTTGAGTATGTACGTGGTTTATCTTTTGTTTACTAAACGTATTGAATTGTATTATGGAAGCTACACAACTATATATTGAAATTGTCTCCAAATTTATGCCTTTAATATACAAGAGTTTACTATTATTTATTTATCATACTTGAGGAGGGGAGGGAACATGAGGGGAGGGAAATTGCTTTTGAGTTGGATCTTCAAAAAAAAATAGAAGAGTGGGGCTAAAAGTGTTAAATTAATTTTTCCTACTTTTTTTATCTTACACATTTTCTTTGTTAAAATTTGGCCAAGATTTACTGGAGATAAATAGCTTAATCCCAAAAATTTCTATGCAATAATTCTTAATAATTCCAATAAAACCCAAAATGATAGGTAATAGTATGCTAAAATATGGGTTTATTAAGGTATTTTATAGGAACCTTTGTCTAGTCTAAACTTTTCAAGTAGGATTTGTGAAAGTGTTTTGGATATTGACCTGAGTAAGTTTGTAGAGCCTATGAGACTAAATCCCTACTAAATAAAAAAGCTAGTTGAGGGTTTTACTTTAATTTTAAACATAGGAATTTAATCTACTTACAACTTTGCCTTCAAATTTATAAAATTTCTCTAAAAGCTATCGCCATTTTTTTTTGATACATAGACGCAAACAAGAAAATTAAGACCTAAGTACTAGACTAAGGCATGCAAGAGAGGTCCCGCATCAGAAACAACTCCTGACCTTTGAAGTTACTAAAAAAAGGATGGAACCCAGGCACACTAGATAGAGCCTGTTTTGCTAGATAGTCCACTGCTTCATTCGCATCTCTCGCAACTTGTTGAATCTCTGTTATCTAGTCTCGGTGGAGGCACTGCCTGACCTCTGTGACCAAATTGTTGTCAGGGTGGGGGATGGTGTTTCGACCTGTAAGGAGAGTCATCACCTTCGATGAATCTGTTTCAAGAATGATGTTTCTGAGCCCCATATCCCATGCTAGCTTCAGTCCAAAATAGCACGCCCACAACTCTACAGTCGTAGAGTCTCTGTGCATGGGGCGATGCAAGAATCCTGCAACACAATTTCCCTGGTAGTCCCAAATGAGTCCTCCGCTGCCCACACTTTGATTAAAAGTGGAAAATGCCCCATTGATGAACACTGATAATTCCATGGTTTTCTTGTCTGATTGTGGGCACTTTATACCTCTTTTACCCTGTCTTTTATGCAATTTAATCTCTTTTGCCAGGACCAAATTGTTATTGCATAATTGCTGACACAGGGAAAACATTTGAACGAATTATCTTTCCTGACTGCACGTGCTTTTGAACTTTCAGTGTTTAACGCTTTAACAAAGCTCTGTATCATTGTCGCAGGCATATTAAGGAGGTACTCAAGCCCAACCCAGTAATGAAATTCAAGTAAATTATACTTCATTGAGATCGAGCGCAAGCAGAGTAGCCACTGGTGCATTCAAGTCGCGACATTATATTATCAAGGTCGCGACATTATTTGATTATTGTCGCGACATAACTTCATTTTAGTCGCGACATGTATGTGTTGGTCGCGACATATATTGATTAATGTCGCGACATAAATGTAAGGAAGTGCAACTGTGCGTTTTGAATTAGGTCAGCAGCCTGGTTTGATAAAAAGAAAGCACCACGAGAGAAGGAAGGCATTAGGGGATTCTGGAGAAAAACACAGAGCAAGAGCAGCAGCAGCGGCTGGACTTCCTCTGGATTGCAGCTGGAAGTTGAAGCTTCAATCTTGCATCCCTCCATAGCTTCATCTCATCTGGACCTTCCCCAATCATCTGTACCCTCTTCTGCACACTACCTTCTACATCCTTCATCTTCATCTCCGTTCCTTCATGGCAGAGAACAACAAGGTGTGCAGTAGCATTTCTGGAGCTATGAGAGGCTAAGCTCTTAGCCTCTTGGTGATGGGAAGCAAGGCTTGAGCTCATGGACTCATTAGGGGAGTGTTGCTTAATCTAATCTGTGTTAATCTTGTTGGATATTCTTAGATTTAGGAATTCCTACTACCTTGTTAACTTCATTCACAGATTTGTAATGTTGTGATCAGATTATGTATTTGGATTGGATGGTGTGTTTATGCT